>VDFB02053139.1:0-154662 GCA_007258455.2 Sequoia sempervirens
AACCCTTAAATCCTCTACCCTCTACCCTTGGCCCTTCCCCCCTCTATCTCTCTCCCACTCCCTCTCTCTCTCTCAAGTATCTCTCTCTCTCACTTACTCCCTCTATCTCTCCACCCTCTACCCTTAACTTTCTACCCTATAAATCTTTTAAAAAAAACTTTATTATAATGCAAGCGTGTTATGAATAAGAGACAGAGACATGGCTAGTTTAGCAAGGAAATAGCATTTCAGCGTTATAACATGAGCACATTTTTATTGCACCTAAAATGGAAAAAAAGCACAATATACTAGGTGATGTGGAAATTTACGTGCATGTTCTCCTGGTTTTAGCATGCTCTAAAAATAGATTTTTGGTGATTAGTGGAGTGAAGTGTGCATGCATGATTTTTAGATTCCACCACCTTTTTCATGATATTTCCATCACCTTTGCATGAAATAGCAGAGTTTTCATGTTGAAAGGAATATAATATGAATTCAAGTTTGAATTACAGTGATAAATGATATACAATTAAAGTTGTTGGTGTAATTAATATTTAATTACACTTTACATAAGTTTACTTAGGTAATTATTTAATTCCTAGGTTAATTAGTTGTCATCCTTATCTTGTTGAGCTATCTTGTTGCTCAAGATAAGATTAGGGTTATGCATCTTTGCTTTTATAAAGAAAACCATTATCGTGTAATTATTGAATTATTGAATAATATTATGTTGCACATCCTTTTGCAACCTCTTTGATTTTTCTGTTTTTCTCTTCTGTGGAAGGATATTCTAGTTTGCAAATCTGATCTTGGTTTCTAACATGGTAACAGAGCCTTGATTTGCAGCCCCTTCTCAGATTTTTGAGAAAATCATTGCAGGGTTTGTTCGAGATTCCTCAAGGGTATCATGCCTTGAGTTTATTCATGCAGCGTTTTGGATCAAATTGGGCTTCACCACTATATTCAGAGCGCTGAAAAAAGTCAGGATTGAATTTTATTTTGCAGATTTTGGCCATCATTTGCCAAATCTGTGAGGGTTTCAGGCTAGGAGATTTTTTGCAAGTTCTAGAGGTAGTGGATTTTTCTATGCATTTTTGGGCCAAACGGATGTCACCATCGCATTCATAGTGGCCAAAACCCTAAGAACGCCCTTCGTTTAGTCGATTTCTAAGCAGTTGGTCCAGAAGGCAAAAAAAAAATTCCAAGAAAGTCGTATGGCCTCTCCAGCTCACTTCCCAAGGCACGCGAATCAAAAAAAATTAAAAAAATGGTTTTCAGAAACCCATGCCGGTGCTTCCAGTGTTAATACAATCCCACCTCCCGGCGGCCACCGTAACGCCGCCGCCGCCAGACTCCATCACCCCTGCACCGCCGATCTCCCCAGCCCTCAGCCAGCTTCTAGCACCAATCCGAGGGAATATGGTGAACCGTGGGCCCCTGCACAGAGCCTCCGGTCATATCGGTACCCAGGAGCCTTGAGCTTAGCCCCCAGCTCATCTGCCAAATTAGGGAATATTCCCGTGATCAACAAAATATTTCGTCTATGCAAAATTTTTCAGGCCGCCGGAATTTTTTTCTAGCAAGGGGGGCAATTTTTTGCCCCGATGGCTAGATGGATGTCAAATTTTTTTGCGTGAAGTGCTGACTTCAGTATGACGTCATCGGTTGTACAGCCCCTCTTTGCCCCTCCTAGCCCTAATTTTTCCTAAAGGAGCAGTTTTTTTCTTTTGGTCATAACTTGGGCATACGGTATTGAAATCGGGCAAACGAGATATCACCAGAAAGCTGGTTCTGAGCAACTTCTAGTGGTATAGTTTATTTTTCAGTGATTTTCTGTTTATCTATATTTATTTCTATTTGAATTCAGATGTTCATTTTGGGCTTCCGAGCTCATAACTTTTTGCCATGATCTCCGATTTTCGTCTTCTTTGCGGCATTGGAAAGGTATTGACGAGCTCTATTTTTCTGTCTATGCACTTTTTTCTGTATCTATCCCAAGTTTATCATTATTCCATATTTGTTCTGATAGGTGTTTTGGAGATTACTTGGATGTTTTGGCAGTTGGAAAGGTGAAACTTGAATATTTGCAGTTCATTTCAGTACCACATCAACTTATTTTTTGTTTATGCATGTTTAGCATTCTCTCTTTTTACAATCGTTGGGTTATTGTAATAAATGAACTGAGATAAAGCTCCATTAGGAGGCTTTTCTTGCATAATAATCTGATTAGAGTGTGCATGCACTTTGATCTCCATATCCATTTTGATTTGTTGGCAACTCGTATGGGTTATTTGGTTTCCTAGTTTCTTTTGGCCATATTTTTTCTATAGTTTGACACATATCAAATTCATTGGTTCACACTTCAGTTGAGAGATTATGTTTCTTGATCCTCATCAGTTCAGATTCTTCTCAGTTTGAGGGCCATGTTTTTATGGTTAATGTTCCAGAGTCTTTTTTGGTACTCCTTCCCATGGAAGAGTTTCAGTCACAGTTTGGAATTGGCATCGAGATACATGGTTTCTAGATTCTGTCATCATCTCATCTATTGTTGCTTCACAAATTCCAGGGTTGTTCAAGTTTGTGATTTTTCCAGTGTTCCATGGCATCGGGTCTGCTGTCACATTATCATGATTCCATTTTTGGTTTCTTGTAGATAGAGGTATCTTTCCTTGCTTTTTCGGATTTCGGTTCCAGTGTTACTCCACAGTGTTCTTCCAGTGCTTCTTTGCAGCAGTCATCTCATTGTAGGGGGTTTTGTCCCACTAGGTTTTCCTTCTCTACCTCATTATTGCATTTGTACATGGGTACCTGATCAGGCCTTGTTTTCGGGACCCATTCATGCTTTCTTGCATTCATCTTAGTTTTAGGTGCATGCTTTGTTAGTCTCCCTAAGTTGCACTTATGGGGGGGTGTTGGTGTAATTGATATTTAATTACACTTTACATAAGTTTACTTAGGTAATTATTTAATTCCTAGGTTAATTAGTTGTCATCCTTATCTTGTTGATCTATCTTGTTGCTCAAGATAAGATTAGGGTTATTCATCTTTTCTTTTATAAAGAAAATCATTATCATATAATTATTAAATTCTTGAATAATATTATGTTGCACATCCTTTTGCAACCTCTATGCTTTTTCTGTTTTTCTCTTCTGTGGAAGGATATTCTGGTTTGCAAATCTGATCTTGGTTTCTAATAGAAGTTTGGAGGGGAACAAGCTTTTGAAAAAGTCAAATTTTTGAGGAGTTTGAGGAAAGAAGAAGAAAAGGCTACATAATTGGGTAGAACTCCTCCATTTGAAACTTTGGTATTTTAGGTATGTGAAGTCTTTGTACATTTTCTTTCATTCTATTATGGATTACTTTCATTTTTGTTGTTTCTCTTATTCCATGTTGATCAAATTGTTTGTTTGTCATGTTACAACCTTAGGTTGTCAATGGACATTTTAAATTACACAATTCTATACACTTTCCTATTACATTTTTAAACCACATCTCTTTGAGGCATTTTGTTAAATTTAACAATTGACTTTCTTTGTGTATGCTTCCAAAGCTTTCATTGAGGTATTTTATCAAACAATTATACAAACCAGCTAATTGCCTTGTCTATGCTACCAAATTTTCCATACATGTCTCTAAAAAATTGGAATATACTCCTAATGCAATAGGGGGAGGCCTGCAACATACAAACACACAACACCAATCTACAAACAAATTTTCAATTTTCAATTTCATCAGGACCTCTTCTTTCAACAAATTCACATTGTTTAGGTTGTAGCATATCAAAGTCACTCAATCAGGTATAATTCCCCACACAACCTTCTCACTTCTCAGCAGACCCCCAAATCCAAAAACAGTCTTTACTTAGGTCTCAAAACAAAATATTTTCCAGGTTTTAGGACCTTGCATGCTCAAATAGGTTTCCAATACAAAAACCCTCACTTTTCTCATAAATATCTAGGGTTTTCTATATTTCACAACTCCAAGGCCTTCCAAGCCTCACCAAAGCATCAAACAAAATAAACCCTCACTAGGCCTTTAGCCTCATTAGATCTCAAAAACACCACTTTGGTTCCTCCTTTTCATGCCAAAAACTCACATTCTCAACCTAAGATAACATCACCAGACCTATAGACACCTTACCAGTATTAAAAGAAACATGAAACTTGAAAAAAACATATTGCAGGCCTTTCCTCTGAATCACAGGTCACCATAGTAGGAGGAAAGGCTCCATCTTTAAATTAAAGTAAAACTCATACCCTGTTGGTCTGTACAGGCTGATCATGAACAATGGAGTTTTTCATTCACCAAAACAACCAAAGGAGTCTCAAAATAGATTAAATTCCAAGTTAAGACCTACCACCATAGTGATTTATGAATTTCTAATCATTGGAGGCCTGTACTGGGCCATACACGGGAAAAAGAAATTGAAAACACAAAAAAAATACTTGAAACTTCACAGTTTAGGCGTTGAGTAGAGCACCAAATCCTCAAAAGCAATTCATTGAACCCTTTATTTAGGATTTTATGATGTTTTTATACATTTTCAAATAAGGATTCCCAACTTTCTTCAATTCCTATAACCACCCTTGAACCACCAAACCTTCATTAAGCCTAAAAGTACTAGTATTAGCAATGGTTTGCTTAATAAGATTCATTGTGCAAATTTGTTGTTCTACAGACCTAGAACCATTTAGACACCTTTATTTTACCAATTATAGATCCTTTCAAAATATCCAACAATCACCAATGCTTTTTTTGTACCAAACTGCACAAATTATCAAGTTTTCTACGCTTTTAAGGGCCCAAATTAGCCCACTTTTACAAAGGGACCACCTTCAAAACTTGTCCAAATCTCCTGAAACCTTAGGGTAGAACTTTATATCTATCAAAACTTCAAATTATAGCATTAGATTGCAGAGATTCAATCATTTACCACCCAAACCATAAAAACCTCTCCCTAGGCTTATAAACTTGATGTTTTATTGAAAGTAGCACTTGCCAAACACTCCAAAACTTGAAAACTATTGAAACAAGCCTAATATACCCTGCTCATGCTCAATCTAACATAAAATAACACTTCCCAACTCAAAAACTCAATTTTAGTCACCAAAAGCTCAATTTTGTTAAGGAAAACTAACATTTGAAAGAGGTGACTGTTGGTCTCCCTCTTCAATAGACTTTTACAACCCTTCACTATTAGTTAATTTGACTTGACTTAGAAATTTTGGCATAGGTAAAATTATTCATCATGCCAAAGAAACAAACTATTAAAAGGAAAAAACTAACAAATGATCAATTCCAAGCCTTCAGAGATAAAGAGAAAAAATGGATGAGGGAATATCGTGAAAAGAATAAATTGGGAGCGATTGACAAAAACAAGCCAGTTGAAGAGGAACCTCAACCATCAAAAAGAGAAAAGAAATTGGCAGCGAAAAGGGCACGAATGTGAAAGAGTCATGCTAGGGGAGATGCAAACACCGTAGTTGGAGACACACCCTCTACTGCAAGTGAATACAAAGGGACACCACTAAGCACAAGTGAATATGGAGGGACACCATCTACCACAAGTGAGTATGGTTGGACACCATCCACCACATCTGAAGTTGAGAGTGCATCATCACTCAGATTTGACAAAAAAGGTATGCCATCATCCCCACGTGAACCTCAAGGAATGTATTCTATTCCACCCTCGGTTGAAGGTACACAATCTAGCCCACCTCAATTAAATATTGATGAAATTGCTAATGTTGAGATGTATGTACCTAAGAGAACACCACCTAGAATTTTGCGTAGAAAGCCAAAGTTTTTTATTAATATTGATGAGGATATTTTGTAGCACATGGAAGGTAAGATTCTAGAACGTACTTGTAGAAGATATGCTAATAAGATTTGGAAAATGTTTTTTGAAAGGCTAAATGAGACCAGAAGATGTCAACTATTTGTTCAAATGATGCAGGGTTTAAAGTACAAAAAAATCATGAAGACTCTTGGGTTGAGAACATTGAATGCATCAAGTGAAAACACTATTGTGAAGAATCTAATGGATGCTTATGAGAGTGTGGGTAAGACCTCACACTCAAAGGATAGTAATTTCACCTGACGTGTCATTACATTGACTTTGGTAAGCCATCAAACAAAGAGATCTCATCTCATTAAAAAGACAAGTGAACAAATGGGAATTAATAGAAAAAAATTATCAAAAGCCATTCAAAGGCGTTAAAGAATTGAGGGCACCGATTCAAATGAATTATGGGAATTCTCGGGAAGGCTGCCACATAAAGATAAAAAAGTTGTTGAAGCATTGAGAACACTAATTGAAGATTATTGGAAGAATAATACAAGGCCATCTCTGAATCAAAGGGATGTTGTAAGAAGGAGAATCGGTAGTCAGAATCGTGAGCCACATTCAAAGAATTTTTTGGATACAAATCAAACCCAATTTTTTCATAAATTTCAAAATGCTTATCCTCAAATTAGTATTTCTCAAAGATTTTTTGAAATGTTTAAACCTTTTTATGTCAAGATAAATCACACACGCACTACTTGTTGTTGTAGACTACATATTGAATTCTCTAACTATTATGATGTTTATCGTTCTATATGTTTAGATTTGCATACTAATGATGTTTTGCAAGATTGTGGCATAGAAGCCCCACCAAAATCTTCAAGAGATTTCTTATCAAAAAATTTATGTCAAATAGAGGATGGCCAAATATTCTATAGGACAACATGCTTGGATGGTTCATGTGAGCGTTGTGATGGCTTGCAATGAATGCCAGTATGTCAACATATGTAAAGCACAGATGCGGTGGGACATAAAATAGTAGATTTCGAAACATATAAAACAGTGGCATATGCTACAAAAGACGGATCTCAAGAAAAAAGGTGTGATTTGGTTATTGAGAAGATTCTAGTGTATCAGTTTATGTCCATGTTTCATGAGAATTTAGTGTATGAGTATGCAAGGCATACCCATAGAGCCCGATGGCTAGACACACAATTCAAGCTATGCAAGCACGCCTTTCTAGTTGGCAGCATAGTATCAATGGTTAAATTTGCAGAGAACTACACTCTACAGCCACAGTGTGAGGTGCAGTCACAGTATTACAACTCCACACAGTTTTTTGATATTTGTGCACATAGCATTCATGCATGCAGTTGATAGTATAGAGGACCAAAAGGAAGGTATTGAGGGAGTATCACTTTTATATTAGTGATGATCACACACATTTTCTAGATTTTGTGCAAGGTTGATTCTAGATGTTCTATAGTGACTTGGCTCAGAGGGGCATAGCATATTGTGGGCATATAATATGGTTGGATAACTATGCAAAACAGTTCAAGAACGCATGCATGTTCTACTGGTTGTGCAGGATGCATATCACTACAGGTGTTCAACATATGTGGAACTTTTGTGAGGTCGGGCATGGAAAGGGGGAGCATGCATGAAAAGAGAATTAGCACGAGAAGAGGTAAAGTATAAAGATAGTGCAAAGTTGACAGATGCAAGTTCAATCGTCGAGTGGTGTAATGCTTTGATGGGTCCAGGTAATGAAGGTACGTCTTCAGTTCATAGATTTTTTTGGTTGATGGATGCTACTAACATTGCACCATATGAAGATTATTGTACATTAATAGGATCAAGTGAGCTACACTCTTTCCTTAGCTCAAATGTAGGTTCATGGAGTATCAATACACGTAAGATGGCATGCTTTTTGTTCTTCATGTACAATGCAAGCCTGGAATGATTGTGAGTCAGGGGAGTGGGTTGAAAATGGTTGACAAGTTATCTTAGCCCACTTCACACATATCACCCTCCGATGGCATTGGAACTAACACAGATGGAATCATCAGTCGACTTTGACCACGTATCAGATCTAGTTCAACCAGGTAATATATCTACTTGCTTAGTTTTTGAAATTCCATATTGTTATCTTACTTTGTACTATATTCATAATGTTGACTAATTTCTAGTGATTTTTTGCACATATCAATGCAGGGCATGTTTATGTAGCTATTGTAGATGAAGAAAATGAAGAGGGAACAAACTATTACTTGTGTCATTGTGTCAAGGCAAAAAATAAATTGGAAGTCCCAGTTATAGATGGAGAAAACATCAAATACCCTACAAGCTCAGTTGTTGTTACTTGAACATGGCTTCTAAGAAGGTACATGTTGTGCCCTTAGCACACACGCCCTGTTCGGAACGGGGACCCTCTTTTCTTTCGCCTCGTCGGGTCTTTCAGAGCTGCCTCATTTTACGTGCCCCTCTTTTTTGATGTTTCGCACAGTCGATGTCGCTCTAGAGTTTCATCATAAATCAACCATGCCTCCCCTTTTGGTTTTTGCTGCCCTTCGGGGCCTCGCGGGTTCCCTCTAGCATTTTGGGCTCTAGGGCGGCCCTGGGCCCCTCCGGGCCCGGGCCTCTGGGGTTCCCTTGTTGGGCTTCCCCTTGGCGTTTTTCGCCTTTTGCGGCATTCCCCGGGCATCTTTCTGCCCCTCGGGGCCCGCCCTATCATCTTCAGTTCAAACTTCGTCAGAAATCTCCCAGGTGGCGTCTGCCCCTTCGAGCCCCGGGCCCTGGAAATCCGCTTTCGGACTTCCGTCCCGGGATTGCCGCCTGCGACGGAAACCCTGCAGTGGTCTCCCACCCCTCGGGCCCTGGGATGCTCCTCGCCGTCGCCGCTGGGTGACGCGAGGTTTCTTCGGCGACGAATTCCTGCCCGCCGTCCCGCCTATCGGGCCCGACCGTCTAGAGTTCCGTCCTCGGAACTCCGTGATGGTTCTATCGTCGTCGACGGCGGGCCTTCGCCTGCTATCTGCCCACTGGACCTCGCGGCTCTCTCCGCCGTGGCCATTCAAAAGCTCATGAAAATCAAACGGCAGCCATCGCTCCACGTCTTTCCGGCCGCCGGACACCGGAGTCTCCGCCGCCGCCACCGGCTCAATTCAAATTTCACCAACTTTTGGCACGGCTGTACGAGCAATTAATGCCCGCATTAATGGCGGTTGGGGTATAAAATACCCAACCCACCAATGTCATTTTCACATTGTGAATTGGAGTGAAATTACAAAGCCGAGCGACAGGATCCCAACGCCTTCATTTGCCTCATGATCATCTGCGTCTGCATCGCTCCATCGATTCCCGGTTGATTCCGCACCGCACCACTTAGCGAATTCGAGGATATATGGAATCGATTGCGGCAACTTCAGGGGCCTCCGCCAAAAAGGATAAAGGCAAGAAATCAGGGAGAGCCGCTCGGGGAAAAGAGGATAAAGATCAAATGAAGTTTCAGTTTCAGGGTGAGCCGCTCCAGTCAAAGGTCTCGACAGACTGGAAGGAGATCTCAGATACCAAAATCGGCCAAGTAAACATAGATGAGTTCACCTAGAGGGTCAAGGTCAAACCTACTACAAAGAATGCCAGACTGATACGGCAGAGTGGAAATGCCAAAGCTGCCGGCTTCCCTCCCTCTCTGGTGGCACCCGAACTAATAATGGCTTGCCGAGAAGCCTACCAAACAGACACCAGAACAATTGTGGACAAGGAGGGGAACATCCTCACCGACATGTCGCCCAAAGGAATTACTAAAACATTCCACATCCCCACGTTCCCACATATGGAGGTCCCCACTTTGGAAGAGTGCCAGGCGGCGTGGGATGCCAATCCATTAGGGTGCAAGAAATCAATCAACCTCTACTGGCTTAAAGAGAAACGGGGCAGCACTGTGAAGGTTCCCCACGAACTCTTTCGCAGCAATTTCCACGAAGACTATCACAACCTGGTAACTATGCTAAGCAGGATCATGGGTCTCCCAACGACCGCCTACTTCCAAGAATGGATGGCCTACTACATTGAGCAAATCCTGCGAGGGAATGAGGACGTGAACACCAAGATCTCATTCGACTGGGGAGGCATCATCAGCAACTGCTTCCACAAGCAGTTTGTAAACGTCAAGAAAATTTCTAAGTTTTACATGACCTCTTACCTGGTATACACCCTGGCAGGTCAAAGACAATACAGTGGATTATTTGTGGCGCCAGACCAAGGGCACAGGCGAGGGCTCAAACCTTTTGACAAGTACCCTCAACTCCAATATAGCAACTTCAAGATGGAGTACTGCCCGGTCAATGACGCCTTTACTAGTCACGTCATCAGATTAATCACCGGGGACTTTGAGAGGAGGGTCTCCCACAGCGCTAGGGTACTCCTGAAGGAGTATGCCTTCCTGTATATCCAGTTCCACAAGTTCACCTACATCCGTGCCCAGGGATTCACGGAACGGCCGAACAAGTTGCTAAGGTACCCAAACGACAGGATCATTCTCCTGGAGCTTTCTCGGCAACTCCAACACATCCAGACAATCTTCGGCAACAAGCACATAGCAGGGATCCCCTATCCCATAACCCTCGGCCAGGGCCTGTATCGACTGCAGACATCTCAATGCGCTGGCAACGCTGAGAAGGAACTCAAGGAATACAATTTTGAATGGTACACTGCTCGCCCGTGGATGGACCCACATGGTCATGTTAGGAAGGCATTGGGGCCACCATACGCCCACAAATACCATATGGAAGACTTCTGGGCAGATTGCAAAGATGACAAGGAGGTCCGCATGAGGCACTACATGCGCATGACCGTGTAGCTTTTGAGAAGGGTGCAGTCGTTCCCGGTGCTGGACCAGCTCCAAGAAGACGAGTCTACGATCATGCACCCAAGGTACCCTGCGGTTGCCAACTTGGCAATCCCCTCCATAGACTGGGACGAGCAAGAGGTAGATGACTTGGATACTATCACCCAGCCGATCATAACTCGCACTAAGGAGTGGGTCGATGGGCAGGTGGCGCAACTAAAGCAACAAGGGGTAGTCCTTACATATGAGGCACTCAAGAGCGAGTCAAGCGCCACAAAGGACGTTGCCGCCACTACATCAGCTGGTGAGACTTCTAAGTCTCCCCCAATCACCAGGTCTCAAAAGAGAAAAGAAACAGAGACAATGCAATTTGTAGACCCCAAGGAGCAAGCGAAGAAAGACACGGGAGGCTCATCTCCCAAGAGGCTCAAGCAGACAGGGACTACAACAGAAGTGCAGCCTCCCTTGCTCCTCCCTCCCCTGACTGGTGCTCTGCTCGCCTCTCAGGTTGCAATCGCCTCATCTCCACAGGTGGTGGACATTTATGTCCACCTTGCCTCTTCACCCCCGGCCGGGTCAATAATTAACGTCGATTCCTCTTCTGGTATGACCACTCCCCCTTCCTCTTCTGCTGCCATGTCACCCATTACCTCCCTCCCTCTAGCAATGATAGCATCACCTGTTCCTCTCGCCACCATGCCCGAGGCCCTTGCGCGGCATATGCAAAGTCTTCCCCCTGAGCTCTCATAGATCCTAATGGACCCCGCTCTCCAAGAAGCCCTCGCCCAAGCTCTCGCAACAGCTCAGCCTTCACAACCGCCAATAGGGCCGCCAACCATGGAGGCCACGATGCAAATCTCGAAAGAGTTGGAGGAGCGAGAGCAGGAAGCCTCAAGGTCTATGGAGGAAGAGGCCAATGAATATCATGAGCACCCCGAGTACGAGCATCGAACCATCGACAAGGTGGCCTATGAGGAGGAAGAGACAGGCTCTTCCGAGAGCAGAGATGAAGAGGATGGCTTGGGTTCCAAAGAGATTATCCAAAATTTTGATGAGGACATTGAGGAGGAGTTGGCTCAATAGCCAAAGGACGTTGGGGAAGAGGAAGAGAAGTCACCATCTATTAAAGAGGGGCAGCCACCAGAGGGGCCGCAGATAAAGGATCTCACCGAGGCCAAAACCCATGCTGTCAAGAGCCCTGAGATCGAGGCTACTAAAGAAAAGAAAGAGGAGGCAACGAGGGAAGAAATCCCCACCCAGCAATTGTCTACCAAGTTGCCCATCAAGCGCCTCGTATTTGTTCAAGACTCCGACGAGGAGGAGGAAGCTACCAAGGAAAAGGAAGAGCCCCAAAAAGAAAAGGAGGCAGAAGTCTTGCCTCTAACTGAAGAGGGTGAGGGTAGCCAGGATGCACCCAAGTATAAATCTGTTATACCTGATTGGTTGGAGAGACAAGTTGAGAAGGCGACTCCTGTTCTGAAGGACCCGAGGGCGAGATTGGAGGCCATCTTGGCTCGATCCCTAAGCACAACAAAGAAAGAAAAGAAGCCCAAGGTCCAATCCAAGGTGACGATGGATGCCTCTGGCTCTCGATCAGCACAAATTGCAATACCTATAGTTGGTCAAGCAGGGGTGAGTTACAATATCTCCACCATCGACCTTGGGACAGCGACTAGAGAGCAAAAGGTTGGACACCTGGAGGAATCGGTGGCCACGGTGGTACACCTGATCAAGTAGGACAAGGTCACCAAGGACGAGCTCAAGGCGCAGGTTGCTGCCCTAACCGACTACATACATCAATGGTCCTCAGTGGATGACCTGCCCACCACCTACATAGTTGCACCGCAGTTGCTCTCCAAGGAACAGATTGATAAGATGGAGAGAAGGAAGAACTTAGAGAAAACGATTGAAGATTGGTTCCAACGGGTCACATACGTCGGAAACATGGGAATCAGCAGGGTTGTGCGGACAGCCAATAAGTTCTTGGACCTGATCCAATCCCTGGAGAGCACGAAGAGGCTTTGTACCAATTTCCCCGCCATCTACGATATAGCCTTCCCAAAAGTTGAGGCCATCCTCGAAATTCCTGAAACCACGTGGGAGAAGAAGTTAGAGCTGAAGAAAAAAGATCACTAGCTGGTGGATGTGTGGCGCAGAGACCTCAAGAACCAGAAGGACAGGTTAGAGCAGATCCTGAACAAGGTAGATCCAGATATCAAATGGATTAAGGAAATCCGGGCGGAGTGCACCGAGTACCTCAAGCTAATGACGGGCTATGATATGCCCACAGTGCAAATGGATGCCGGGAAGATCAAGCCATACTTCGAGGAGAAGATGAAGGACGGGAGAGCCAGAGAAATTACAATGGAGTTCCTGAGTTTTGCTGCCCGTGCCTTCGATCGATTAGAGCTATTCAGAGATCAAGGCTCGAAATATGATGAGGATTGGAAGCGGCTGGAAGAGAACGCTAAATAATGGAGCTACCAGGCATTAAGATGTGAGATCCTCAAGATAGACAAGCTCCAGGCTGTCATCCTCAAGCACATAGAGCATGCAGCCTCCAAGGAGAAAGAGGACAACCCAACAAAGGAAGAGGGCCTCCCTGAAGAGTAGCTACAGCCAAGAAAACAACAATTAGCTACAAGATGAAAAGCTATAGTGCCATCCACTAAATGACGAAATAGGGAAGAAACAAAGAATGTTTTTAAATTGTAAATCTATTTGGGGGTAGGTGAAACCCTATTTTGTAATGAATCTTGGCCACACAATTGTAATGAATCTTGGCCATTCATTTAACTTTTGGAAAACTATAAATAGAGCACTCCCCTCATTTGCAAAGGTGAGAGTTGAGTTGTTGTAAAGGCATGCTGCAGAAATTTATAAGAAATATCATTGACTTGGTGTATTTCCTTGATTTCTCTCATGTTATTTGATTCATTTATCCAATAATTAGATGCTTGACTTAGATCTCTTTACTGTTTAGTTAGCTGTTTATTTTATTTGGATAAATCTTAGGAATGTTGTTGGGTGATTGTGAAAATTCCTGCTTTGTTGATGATCCCTTAGTCCATAATTTTTGTTGTTTGCTGAAGGTAGATAGCTATGCAAAGTTAGCCTGGACTTGATTTGAAGCTGCCCTAAACATTTATCTTTAATTCATGCATGTATGTGGTGGATGAAGGATGAAATATCTGTAGCCCTTAAAAGATAGCACAATTTCCATGATACTGTGAAATCCCTGGTTAAGTGGGATATTGTTTTAAGGAATTGTCCATTGCAAGAACTTCATTGTCACTATTCATTGCAAGCTTTAGACTTAGGAACTTTTCTCCTCCTTCGCCCTTTTTTCCTTTTTTTTAGAAGTTGAACAACACCAAGGTTCATTGCACATTGTAAAGCCAAATCCAACAACTAAATGGAGTCCAAGATTGCTGTTTGAACCTACAGCCAAAGTATAACTGCCTTCATCCTAAGAACTCCATTCCAAAATCCAACTTCATGCTTTATGTCCACACTCTGTATTTTCTGTAAGGCTGCCTTGTGATTCCAGCAAATCACATCAAACTACTGAGGTATCTGAGCACTGTCATGACCTGACAACCGAGAGACCTTGGGATAGTGTTCTGTAATCTAATTGTGGAAGATTGTCTTTCAAGAGAGGTAGTGCACCTACGCACTGCCTGTGTTGAGAAGTGCATGAAAACACCATCAACAGAACTGGCGCTAGAAGAAGGGCCTGAGTGAAGATATTAAGTTAAAGGATAAAGTGAAGCTGGATCGAATTGGATCATTCTCTCCAAAAAAGTTTCAGAGAGTTCTACGATCAACACCAAACAAGGGAGAATTTGAAGAATTGCAGCCTCCCATGAGGGCAAAACGAGCACAAGGGAGCGGCACCACCTCTTCCTCTTCCTCCATTTCATCCGCCCCCGTTTCACCCTCACCTTTATTCGGCTGGCCTTCATCTTCCACCCAGCCATCCCAAACAGCATTTGCACACCATATCCCTGGCAGCCAGGGGATTGCCCCTCTCTCGGCCCTTCTAGCCCAAAGCATAGTCAAGACAGCCATAGCTCAAGGGCAGCCCCATATTGTTGTTGTATTGCCAATACAGCCCCAAATCCCTGTTCTCCAATAGCAGGTGCCACCTTCGCCTCCCCCCATGGCTTGTCTTGCGCATAACCCTTCGCCAATACACTTTGCGGTCTACAATGATATACCCAAGAATCCAGAAGGCTTTTGTTTGAAGTTCCATCCACACGACATGCAAAGAACAGTCGATGAGCATATCAAGATATTCGAGATGGCTGTCACCAAAATGCAAGTGGACCACGAGGACGTTGCATGTCGCCTCTTTCCGCACTCATTGGGAGAAGAGGCCTTCTACTGGTACATCAACCTACCGAGGGGATCCATCACCTCGTGGAACCTTATGAAGAATGCCTTTCTACAGAAATATAAGATCACTGTCAACCCCACGGATCTTTACCAACAGTTTATGTCCATCAGAAGGGAGGTCAACGAACCTATTGGCTCCTTCAATGACTGCTTCCATCGGGCTCACATGAGGCTTCAGGCTTCGTACCTCCATGATGATGCAGTAGCTCTTCCGGTCTACTATGTGGTGCTGGACAACCTCACGTCGACCTTGGTGAAAAGGATGCGCCCATCGCTTGCTACCCTACTGGCCGCCTATGCGGAAGCTGTTGTCGCTAGTGTGGACTTGGGGAAAAATATCTCTGGCCCACTGCCCTCTTTGGGGCCGGTAGCCCACCCAATGTAGATTCAAGGGGTTAATTAGGCGTTTGCTCACCAAACTCCTCTTATGAACCAGGTACCTCAATTGCCTATGGTGTCGCATCTGGGGTAGCTATTGAATTACGCGCCTCCCGCGACTTCCTATTTGCAACCCCAGCAGCAGTACAACTATTCCCAGATGGCTCCGCAACAACAAGCATATTCCCAACAGCCTCAGGTGCCATTGTACCTGTCGGGACTAGACTTTCCTCCAGCCTATCAAAATCAACCGGCGGCCCCGCCCGCTTTTCTCCAAAATTCGGCCCCATCGCCTGGAGGTACGACCGAGAAGGACAAACTAGAGGAACTAATGGAAATGATTAAGAAGATGTCCATGGAGATGACACAGCTAAAGAACTAGAATAACCAGTTGTAGGCCTTCCAGCGTAATTTCCAGGCCAATCTCAATCGAGACAGTCAAGACAATAGAGACAACAGAGATAATCGGGAAGTAGGCACCTCCTTTGGGCAAAATTATGAGAGGGGACAAAACTCCAATCAAAATGCAGAAAGGAGACCTTCTCAAAGGTAGAATCGTACATGGAACACCAGGCCTAACAATGGTGGTGTCCCCACGCCATTTGATCAACCGACAAGCAACGACAAAATGTCCAGCGGTGTATACCTGGCCGAGGCAGCTTTGTCCGGATGGTGTCGACTTCACAAAACCAGCAGGCATTCTGAGCTGGATTGTCCCGAGTTCCAGACAGCTGCTAAAATCTTCCAGGTGGAAGTACAAAATGCAGTGGACAATGCCAACTGCAGGGACATCGTCCCGTCAAAGCCTTACGATTCCTCGTGTTTGGTAGTCAATCAGGCGTCATTTCCACAAGGAGACCGCAACGAGCCCAAAGTCGAGCCTACTCCTATTGAAGATGAGAAAGCACCAGAGGTAAGTAATGAACAAACCTTGGCTCAGCTCTTTGATTTAGTAGATAATGGTCCGGTAGATGAAGATGATTCATTTGTAGATGAGGTCCACATGTTTCATCAACGGTCCAGTCCATACTTCCTTAGAAATAGGCAAGCGGGCGGACCCTTCACAACTTCTACCCTACCAAATAACTTTGCCACCCCACCTGATCCAAATGCCAGTAATAACCCTGGGCTTCCTCATATACCTGCCCAATACCTCAACAAGAATCAATCTCAAAACCAGTCACAAAATCAGCCTCAAGGCCAACCTCAAAATCTATCCAGTCAAACAAAGGTCCAGCCCCTTAGTTTTGCCATAGGCCAAGCTTTTAGTTCTGAAATCGAGCAAATGGGTGAATACGTGGCAGAAAAGTTTAAGAAGGTAAAAATTAGTTTGTCAGCCTTCGAATTACTCAAGGTTCCTGCCATAAGGCACGCTTTCTTCAGGGTTCTGAATGGGACCCCGTCCTCTAATACGACACAAGAGACCCCAGCCAAGAGGGTAACCTTTGAGGAACCTAGAAAAGAACCAAAAATACAGGATAATTCCTGGAAAAGGAGGGATGTTCCTGCGAATCAGCCAACAAGTAAGCAAACTGAAAAGGAGTCAGAAAGGGCTACTAGATAGTTTTCCAAGGATCAACAATTTAAGCAAACCAGATATACGACCAGTGATAGGAACAAGGGTCAGGTAGCTCAAATGGACACACCTGTGGGCATCCTCCAAGGGAGACCGGAAACTCCCCCTTTTCTAACCACCATTAGGATCTTTGGGAAAAATCTGCACAACTGCTTGCTCAATTCAGGAGCGTATGTCAACGTCATGCCCTTGGCTGTATGCAAGGCTCTTGGCATCACTCCCACACCTTCAAAGAGAAAGGTTACCCAACTGGACAAAACAAAGATCAACATCGTGGGTGAAATAAACTGCATCCCCATGCAAATTATTGTGGACCCCCGGATACAACAGATCATCAATATCCAAGTGGCGGACATTCCCGATGCTTATGAAATTATTTTGGGGAGGGAGTTCACCAAGGCGCTAAATGGATATACCTCCATAGACCTTTCCCATATGTGGCTACCGTGGAAGGGGCTGCCAAATCAGATCCGTATTGACCGTGAACCTCGTATGAAGTATATGATCACAGAATACAATAATCTCAGTGAGGTGTTGTTCATCGAGACCGACTTAGGGAATTATCGCCCTTTTTCTTACCAAAATGAGGTCAGGCCTCAAGAAGAGTGTGCAGATGAAGTGTTGCTGGTGTTGTGCAGTCCCTCGGTGGATTCTGCGTGAGTGCCCCCAGACACAGAAGTGTTGGTAGAAACAGATAATGAGCCGTGTAAGGATGACGACTGGGGATTGCTCGATGGATTCCAAGATTTCATGGACAAATGTGCAAGGGATCAGCTCAGCCTAGGAGCTAGAATGAATTTCTAGGATCTCTTATTGTCGAACTGGTGCAGGGTCCACAATGCTGCTCACTCTGAATTTGATTGTTGCCTATGCTAAGCAGCAGTGGAGCATGTTAAGAAAACTGCTACTCCTCCGATAGAAACACCAAAGGAGACGCCACCGGAACCACCTGTTGATCATTGCCCCAAACCGAAAAACCCCCCTAACATCACAAGGCCCACCATCCAGCCGAAAGGGAACAGAGGCTCAACTAGACCCAAAGATAAGGAATCCTTCGTGTGCTGGACGCTCTGATTTGATGGATCGAAGTCAAGGCAAGGAGCTGGGGCGAGGATCAAACTTATTAGTCCAACGGGTAAGACATTTCTCGCTGCCCACTGATTGCAGTTTTATTGCACCAACAACGTAGCAGAATATGAGGCCTTAGTCCTTGGCCTTCTTATGGCCTTGAAGAAAAATGTGAAAGTGTGGCAAGTCTTCGGAGATTCTGCACTTGTAGTTAAGTAGGTCAGGAAATTGTACTCCTGTCATGATCAGAGACTCACCAGTTACAGGCACAGGGTTTGGGATCTCTTAGAGGGCCTAGATGCATTCAACATACAATTGATCCCTCGTGCTCAGAATCACACAGCTGATGCCTTGGCTCAAGCAGCTAGCACGTTATAGCCCCTCTCTTTGTCTGGGCTCAAGAAATTCACTGTTGAGCTAACATCCACGCCATCGGTCCCAGATAATGTTACTCACCTACAGGTCTTTAATGACGACAAGCATATCCTCTAGTTCATCACAAGTTTCGACGTCTTCGCAGCTCAAATAATCGATGAAACTGATTTGCAGGAGGCTGAATTGGACATAAAGGGGGTCATCAACCTTAAAACCAACACAATCCCTAGAGGTATGGTTCAGCTGGAGCGCGTATTCGATTTGGATCAAATTAGGGATTAGGATCAGCAAACAAAAAAGGAGGCCATAAGCAACCAGTGCAACGCTCACAACCTTGGGACAGCCGAGGATACCAAGAATATTTTTATCAAAAAGGTGTGCATGCCTGAAGAAAAGAAGGGAATCACGGATGCGTTACAAAGATACCATGATGTGGTGGCATGGAGCTACCAAGATTTAAAAATGTACAACACCTCTATCATCATGCACACCATCCCTCTCAAGACCAAAGTGAGGCCCTTCTGCCAGCGGCAACGCCCTATCAATGCCTTGCTAGAACCTATCGTTTACAAGGAGGTGTAGAAGTTGCTCTCAGCTAGAATCATCTTTCCCGTCAAGCACTCCACGTGGGTGGCCAACTTGGTTCCGGTCAAGAAAAAGAATGGAGAGATTAGATTATGCGTAGATTTTTGCAATCTAAATCGCGCCTCGGAGAAAGACAACTATCCAGTGCCTTCACTGGATGAGGTGCTACAAATCGTCAATGGCTCCCAGATGATGTCCTTCCTCGACAGATACTCCGAATATAACCAGGTAATGGTGCAATATGAGGATCGCCACAAGACAACATTCACCACTAAGTGGGGGACGTTCGCATACAGAAGAATGTCGTTCGAGCTCATCAACGCTGGTGTCACTTTCCAACGCGCCATGGACATCGCCTTCAAAGACCTAATTGGCAAGTGCATAATCATCTACATGGATGATTTGACCGTATTCTCTAAGAAGTGGGGTGATCACGTCTCTGACTTATGCAAAGTGTTTCAGAGATGCAGGGAATTCAGGGTTTCTCTCAACCCCAAGAAGTGCATTTTCAGAGTGACTGAAGGCAGATTGCTCGAGCACATCATCTCAGAGAAAGGAATCTCCATTGATCCTGAGCGCATTGAGTCCTTACTCAAGATTCAGCCCCCAGGCAGCAAGAAGGAATTAAAATCTTTTTTCGGAAAGATAAACTTTGTCTGGAAATTCATCACAGGTTTCACAGAAATTGTCAAACCTCTCAATGCCATACTCAAACAGGACACCAAAGTTGAGTGGACACCGGATGCCAAAGAATCCTTCGAAGAAATCAAATGGGCCATTGCGGAGGCACCTGTGTTGGTTAGCTCGGATTATCTGAAGCCATTCTATATCTACTCATTTGCTTCAGAGCATTCCTGTGCTAGCATATTGACCCAAAAGGACGATGAAGGGAACGAGCATCCGATCACCTTCATGAGTGCTCCCCTCAAAGATGCTGAATTTCGTTACCACAAAATAGAAAAGCAGGCGTACACTCTCGTCAGGGGAGTAAAAAAATTTAGACACTACATTCTACGCAACAAGGTATTCGCCATTGTCCCCAACCCAGCAGTGAAGACACTGCTCATGCAAAATGAATTGGGCAAACGAAGGTCTAAGTGGGTCACCCTGCTCCAAGAGTATGATATGGAAATCCAACTGATGAAACTGGTATGAGGGTAGGCACTCACCCGTACAATAGTCGAAACAGCAGCAGAGGCTGGACCTGAACTCACGGTACAACAGTATCAGCTTGAAGATGTCTCCCCGGGAGAATGGTACCAAGATATCGTTTATTATCTGCTAAATCACAAGTGTCCGCCGCACCTGCAAGGAGTCCAGAAGAGGGCCCTGAGATTGAAAAATAATGGTTATATGTTACATGGTTCCATTCTTTATAAGAAGAATCATGAGGGCGTTTATCTAAGATGCCTTGGCAAGGAGGAAGCAGAATGCGTTCTGAGGGAGTTTCACAATAAATTTGGTACG
This sequence comes from Sequoia sempervirens, assembly GCA_007258455.2. NCBI lineage: Eukaryota > Viridiplantae > Streptophyta > Pinopsida > Cupressales > Cupressaceae > Sequoia > Sequoia sempervirens. Next base: position 20,461 of record VDFB02053139.1, read on the forward strand.
GGCCACGGTTCTGGTCCTTCTACGGCGCATCAGATATTAAGGGCAGGGTATTATTGGCCAACCGTCTTCAAGGATGCCCATTGCCATGTTCGTTCATGCCACACGTGCCAGACCGCTGCCACCAGGGAGAGGAATGCTGATGTCCCACTACAGCCTATACTGGAGGTAAGGCCTTTCGCGTAATGGGGTCTCGACTTCATCGGTCTGGTAAGCCCTCCATCATCTGTGGGATATAGGTACATTCTTACCGCTACTGATTATTGTACTAGATGGACGGAAGCAATAGTATGTAAGCAATGCACAACTGAAGTAGTTACCAATTTTTTAGAAAGCTTCATTTTAAATTGTTTTGGTTGTCCGTATGCTTTAGTATGTGATAATGGACCCGCATTTGCTTCATTAAAGTCTGCCAGTTGGGCATTTGACTATGGGATTACCCTCAAATTCTCGTCCAATTACTACCCTCAGGGTAATGGCCTTGCCGAGTCCACGAACAAAAATCTGATTACTGTGATCAAGAAGCTGGTGGATAGGAATCCCAAGGACTGGCATACCCAACTCCGTTTCACCTTTTGGGCTGATCACACCCGCCATAAGGCTGCCCTTGGTGATTCCCCGTTCCACCTTGTCTATGGCCTGGAACCTATATTCCCAATTCACCTGAAGATTCCTACTCTTCAGTTCATCAACGATTTTTATGAAGGAGGAGATCGTAGAGAAGCTCGACTAGTTGAGCTCTTACATTTAGAAGAAGTCTGAAACTGCGCAATAGAAAATTTCACCAAACATCAGGGTGTAGTTAAGAGATGGTTCGACCGCCGAGCCAAAATCAAGGCCTTTAGGATTGCAGATTTGGTCCTATATTGGGACAAGGCCCATGAGAAGAAAGGGGAACACAACAAATTCGACAAGCTTTGGCTTGGCCCCTTTCAAATAGCTGAGATTTTGGGAGATAATTCCTTTCGCCTAAAGACCTTAACTAGTGAGAATGTCCCATTGCCAGTCAACGGGCAGCACCTAAAGCATTACTTCCAAGCTTGAGCTCCTTCGAGCTCTTTGTCGTAAATACCTGTACATAGGTTAGAGTAGTTTCTTTCTTGCTTGTTTGCGTCGCTTTTGTTTTGTCCCTCCCGGTGGTTGTGTTTCAAAAGAGGTTTCTCGCTCCTTTGCAGTGGTCGTGCTCGCCTGACAAGCGGTTCGCTTTGCTATCCATTCTATGTGTTCTCTGGCTAAACATTCACTCTAGACTATCAGTTTTTGCGAAGCTGTCCGCGAATGATTTCCTTGTCTGAACCCTGCTCAGAACTTGACCCTTCACCGGATCTTCTTACCCGCATCTTGGATCTCGCACAAATTACATAATAACAAATTCTGAAGGACCGTACTATGGTTGTTATGACACCCGAGTGAGTGAAAAATCTTAAGTCTACTCCAGTGACCACTGCAGTCTCAAACCCATTGTAGGCTTAAATGCTTACCCGGTCAAACTAAATGGTAAAAGAGAAGTGGAATATTAAAGCAAAAAAGAGAAAAGAAAAACTCTAAAAAAGGGGAAATGAATGACCGTATGGGTGTTCGGATAACTCTACCAGGGCTATGGACGCCCGGCCGGCAGTAGAGCAATATCTATGAGATTGTAGCGACAACTCCGTTGAGGCTATGGACACCTGACTGACAACGGGGCAATGTCCAGGTTACTTTTGGTGTTAGGCAATTTATGTAGCTCACTCGGTTGAATTGGTAACCCTGGTCACTATCCCAAAGAAAGGAATGAACTCACTTCACACACACTTTCGAGATGTCATGTAAGCTGACCCCATTAAGGATCTCGTTCTCCCGGATTCATCCTTGGAAGCCGCTCCTGGTCTGTGGAACCAAAGATTCTAGGTCCTGAATGAATATTTATCCCTAAAACGCTTCGAAGCGTTCTCCAGTGGAGTCACCATTTATTGTGCCCTTAGCACACACGCCCCGTTCAGAACGGGGACCCTCTTTTCTTTCGCCTCGTCAGGTCTTTCAGGGCCACCTCATTTTGCTTGCCCCTCTTTTTTGATGTTCTGCACGGTCGATGTCGCTCTAGAGTTTCATCGTAAATCGACCATGCCTCCCCTTTTGGTTTTTGCTGCCCTTCGGGGCCTCGCGGGTTCCCTCTGGCATTTTGGGCTCTGGGGCGGCCCTGGGCCCCTCCGGGCCTGGGCCTTCGGGGTTCCCTTGTCGGGCTTCCCCTTGGCGTTTACCGCCCTTTGCGGCATTCCCCGGGCGTCTTTCCGCCCCTCGGGGCCTGCCCTGCCATCTTCAGTTCAAACTTCGTCAAAAATCTCCTGGGCGGCATCTGCCCCTTCGGGCCCTAGGCCCCGGAAGTCCGCTTTCGGACTTCCGTCCCGGGCTCATCGTCGCCGCTACGCGACGCGAGGTTTCTTCGACGACTAATTCCTGCCCGCCGTCCCGCCTGCCAGGCCCGACCGTCTGGAGTTCCGTCCTCGGAACTCCGTGATGGTTCCGCCGTCGTCGATGGCGGGCCTCTGCCTGCTGTTCGCCCACTGGAACCCGAGGCTCTCTCCGCCGTGGCCGTTCAAAAGCTCGCGAAAATCAAACGGCGACCATCGCTCTGCGTCTTTCTGGCCGCCGGACCCCGGAGTCTCCGCCGCCGCCGCCGACTCAATTCAAATTTCACCAACTTTTGGCGTGGCTGTACGAGTAATTAATGCGCGCATTAATGGCAGTTGGGGTATAAAATACCCAACCCGCCAATGTCATTTTCACATTGCGAATTGGAGCGAAATTGCAAAGCCGAGCGACAGGATCCCAACGCCTTCATTTGCCTCACGATCATCTGCGTCCGCATCGCTCCGTCGATTCCCAGTTGATTCCGCACCGCACCGCTTAGCGAATTCGAGGATATATGGAATTGACTACAGGAACTTCAAGGGCCTCCACCAAAAAGGATAAAGGCAAGAAATCAGGGAGAGCCGCTCGGGGAAAAGAGGATAAAGATCAGATGAAGTTTCAGTTTCAGGGTGAGCCGCTCTAGTCAAAGGTCTCGACAGAGTAGAAGGAGATCTCAGATACCAACATCGGCCAAGTAAACATAGATGAGTTCACCCAAAGGGTCAAGGTCAACCCTACTAAAAAGAACGTCAGATTGATACGACAGAGTGGAATCGCCAAAGCTGCCGGCTTCCCTCCCTCTCTGGTGGCACCCGAACTAATAATGGCTTATCGAGAAGCCTACCAAACGGACACCAGAACAATCATGGACAAGGAGGAGAACATCCTCACCGACATGTCGCCCAAAGGAATTACTAAAACATTCCACATCCCCACGTTCCCACATATGGAGGTCCCCACTTTGGAACAGTGCCAAGCAGCGTGGGATGTCAATCCATTAGGGTGCAAGAAATCAATCAACCTCTACTGGCTTAAGGAGAAACGGGGCAGCACTGCGAAGGTTCCCCACGAACTCTTCTTTAGCAATTTCCACGAAGACTATCATGACTTGCTAGTTATGCTGAGCAGGGTCATGGGTCTCCCAATGGCCGCATACTTCCAAGAATGGATGGCCTACTACATTGAGCAAATCCCGCGAGGGAATGAGGACGTGAACACCAAGACCTCATTCGACTGGGGAGGCATCATCAGCAACTGCTTCTACGAGCAGTTTGTAAACGTCAAGAAAAGTTCTAAGTTTTACATGACCTCTTACCTAGTATACTCCCTGGCAGGTCAAAGACAATACAGTGGATTATTTGTGGCGCCAGACCAAGGGCACAGGCGAGGGCTCAAACCTTTTGACAAGTACCCTCAACTCCAATACCGCAACTTCAAGAGGGAGTATTGCTGGGTCAATGACGCCTTTACTGGTCACGTCATCAGATTAATCACCGGGGACTTTGAGAGGAGGGTCTCCCACAGTGCCAGGGCACTCCTGAAGGAGTATGTCTTCCTATATATCCAGCTCCCCAAGTTCACCTACATCCGTGCCTAGGGATTCACGGAACAGCTGAACAAGTTCCAAAGGTATCCAAACGACAGGATCATTCTCCTGGAGCTTTCCCAGCAGCTCCAACACATCCAGACAGTCTTCGGCAACAAGCACGTAGCAGGGATCCCCTATCCCATAACCCTCGGCCAGGGCCTGTATCGACTGCAGACGTCTCAATGCGCCGACAACTCTGAGAAGGAACTCAAGGAATACAATTTTGAATGGTACACTGCTCACCCGCGAATGGACCCACATGGTCATGTTAGGAAGGCATTGGGGCCAACGTACGCCCACAAATACCATATTGAAGACTTCTGGGCAGATTGCAAAGATGACAAGGAGGTCTGCATGAGGCACTACATGCGCATGACCGTGCAGCTTTTGAGAAGGGTGCAGCCGTTCCTGGTGCTGGACCAACTCGAGGAAGACGAGTCTACGATCATGCACCCGAGGTACCCTACGGTTGCCAACTTGGAAATCCCCTCCATAGACTAGGACGAGCAAGAGGTAGATGACCTGGATACTATCACCCAGCCGATCATAACTTGCACTAAGGAGTGGGTCGATGGGCAAGTGGCGCAACTAAAGCAACAAGGGGTAGTCCTTACATATCAGGCGCTCAAGAGCGAGCCAAGCACCACGGAGGATGTTGCCGCCACTACATCAGCTGGTGAGACTTCCAAGTCTCCCCCAGTCACCAGGTCTCAAAAGAGAAAAGAAACAGAGATAGTGCAATCTGCAGACCCCAAGGAGCAAGCGAAGAAAGACATAGGAGGCTCATCTCCCAAGAGGCTCAAGCAGACAGTGACTACAACAGAAGTGCAGCCTCCCTTGCTCCTGCCTCCCCCGACTAGTGCTCTGCCTGCCTCTCAGGCCGCAATCACCTCATCTCCGCAGGCAGTGGACATTTCTTTCTACCTTGCCTCTTCGCCCCCAGCCGGGTCAATAATTAACGTCGATTCCTCTTCTGGCATGACCACTCCCCCTTCCTCTTCTGCTACCATGTCACCCATTATCTCCCTCCCTCTGGCAATGATAGCATCGCCTGTTCCTCTCGCCACCATGCCCAAGGCCCTTGCGCGTCATATGCAAAGTCTTCCCCCTGAGCTCTCATAGATCCTAATGGACCCCACTCTCCAAGCAGCCCTCGCCCAAGCTCTCGCAATAGCTCAGCCTTCACAACCGCCAACAGGGCCACCAGCCATGGAGGCCATGATGCAAATCTCGAAAGAGTTGGAGGAGCTAGAGTAGAAAGCCTCAAGGTCTATGGAGGAAGAGGGTGATGAATATCATGAGCACCCCGAGTACGAGCATCAAACCATCGACAAGGTGGCCTATGAGGAGGAAGAGACAGGCTCTTCTGAGAGCGGAGATGAAGAGGATGGCTCGGGTGCCAAAGAGATTATCCAAACTTTCGATGAGGACATTGAGAAGGAGTCGGCTCAGCAGCCAAAGGACGTTGGGGAAGAGGCAGAGAAGTCACCATCTATTAAAGAGGGGCAGCCACCAGAGGGGCCGCAGATAAAGGATCTCACCGAGGCCGAAACCCATGCTCTCAAGAGCCCTGAGATCGAGGCTACTGAAGAAAAGAAAGAGGAGGCAGCAAGGGAAGAAAGCCCCACCCAGCAATTGTCCACCAAGTTTCCCGTCAAGCGCCTAGTATTTGTTCAAGACTCCGACGAGGAGGAGGAAGCTACCAAGGAAAAGGAAGAGCCCCAAAAAGAAAAGGAGGTAGAAGTCTTGCCTCTAACTGAAGAGGGTGAGGGCAGCCAGGATGCACCCAAGGATAAATCTATTATACCTGATTGGTTGGAGAGACAAGTTGAGAAGGCGACTCATGTTCTGAAGGACCCGAGGGCGAGATTGGAGGCCATCTTGGCTCGATCCCTAAGCACGACAAAGAAAGAAAAGAAGCCCAAGGTCTGATCCAAGGTGACGATGGATGCCTCTGGCTCTCGATCAGCACAAATTGCAACACCTACAGTTGGCCAAGCAGGGGTGAGTTACAATATCTCCACCATTGACCTTGGGACAGCGACTAGAGAGCAAAAGGTTGGACACCTGGAGGAATCGGTGGCCACGGTGGTACACCTGATCAAGCAGGACAAGGTCACCAAGGATGAGCTCAAGGTGCAGGTTGCTGCCCTAACCGACTACATACAGCAATGGTCCTCAGTGGACAACCTGCCCACCACCTCCACAGTTGCACCGCAGTTGCTCTCCAAGGAACAGATTGATAAAATGGAGAGAAGGAAGAACTTAGAGAAAACAACTGAAGATTGGTTCCGACAGGTCACATACGTCAGAAACATGGGAATCAGTAGGGCTGTGCGGACAACCAATAAATTCTTGGACCTGATCCAATCCCTGGAGAGCACGAAGAGGCTTTGTACCAATTTCCCCACCATCTACGATACAGCCTTCCCAAAAGTCGAGGCCATCCTCCAAATGCCTGAAACCAGGTGGGAGAAGAAACTAGAGCTGAAGAAAAAAGATCATTGGCTGGTGGATGTGTGGCGCAGAGACCTCAAGAACTGGAAGGACAGGTTAGAGCAGATCCTGAACAAGGTAGATCCAGATATCGAATGGATTAAAGAAATCTGGGCGGAGTGTGCTGAGTACCTCAAGCTAATGACAGGCTATGATATGCCCACAGTGCAAATGGATGCTGAGAAGATCAAGCCATACTTCGAGGAGAAGATGAAGGACGGGACAGCCGGAGAAATTACAACAGAGTTCCTGAGTTTTGCTGCCCGTGCCTTCGATCGATCAGAGTTGTTCAGAGATCAAGGCTCGAAATATGACGAGGATTGGAAGCGGCTGGAAGAGAACACTAAAGAATGGAGCTATCAGGCATTAAGATGTGAGATCCTTGAGATAGACAAGCTCTAGGCCGTCATCCTCAAGCACATAGAGCACGCAGCCTCTGAGGAGCAAGAGGACAACCCAGCCAAGGAAGAGAGCCTCCCTAAAGAGTAGCTACAGCCAAGAAAACAACAATTAGCTACAGGACGAAAAGCTATAGTGCCATCCACTAAATGACAAAATAGGGGAGAAACAAAGAATGTTTTTAAATTGTAAATCTATTTGGGGGTAGGTGAAACCCTATTTTGTAATGAATCTTGGCCACACAATTGTAATGAATCTTGGCCATTCATTTAACTTTTGGAAAACTATAAATAGAGCACTCCCCTCATTTGCAAAGGTGAGAGTTGAGTTGTTGTAAAGGCATGCTGCAGAAATTTATAAGAAATATCATTGACTTGGTGTATTTCCTTGATTTCTCTCATGTTATTTGATTCATTTCTCCAATAATTAGATGCTTGACTTAGATCTCTTTGTTGTTTAGTTAGCTGTTCATTTTATTTGGATAAATCTTAGGAATGTTGTTGGGTGATTGTGAAAATTCCTGCTTTGTTGATGATCCCTTAGTCCATACTTTTTGCTGTTTGCTGAAGGTAGATAGCTGTGCAAAGTTAGCCTGGACTTGATTTGAAGCTGCCCCAAACATTTATCTTTAATTCATGCATGTATGTGGTGGATGAAGGATGAAATATCTGCAGCCCTTAGAAGATAGCACAATTTTCATGATACTATGAAATCCCTGGTTAAGTGGGATATTGTTTTAAGTAATTTTTCATTGCAAGAACTCCATTGTCACTATTCATTACAAGCTTTAGACTTAGGAACTTTTCTCCTCCTTCACCCTTTTTTCCTTTTTTTTAGAAGTTGAACAACACCAAGGTTCATTGCACATTGTAAAGCCAAATCCAACAACTAAATGGAGTCCAAGATTGCTATTTGAACCTACAGCCAAAGTATAACTACCTTCATCCTAAGAACTTCATTCCAAAATCCAACTTCATGCTTTATGTCCACACTTTTTATTTTCTGTAAGGCCGCCTTGTGATTCCAGCAAATCACATCAAACTACTGAGGTATCTAAGCACTATCATGACCTGACAACCAAGAGACCTTGGGATAGTGTTCTGTAATCTGATTGTGGAAGATTATCTTTCAAGAGAGGTAGTGCACCTACGCACTGCTTGTGTTGAGAAGTGCATAAAAACACCATCAACAGTACCCACATAAGAGTGTTAAACATTGGTTGTTTAAGGACTTTGACACACATCGTAAGATTCTTCATTACTCGAACCTTGTTGTGGAATCCAATGTTCGTTTGAGAAAATATTGGGGTAGACCTTTGAACAAGACCTTTTGGAAGGTTCGTGAGTCTAACCATGAGGCAATACTTGACACAAGAAAGAGTAGAGAAAATCTGGATGGTTCATTGGATTAATTTGTAAGTATATGCATATGGCTCTTATTAATTTATACTTGTATCCGCGTTAACTTGTTTGATGCCAATGCTATCATGTCTTATTTTACTTTTTGTATCTGTAAGTAACCCGATAAACATTGAATGGTGTCCCCTTGCAAAAAATGCAGATTTATGAGCCATCCAAGAGAATCTTAGGCATAAAAGCAATGCAATATCCATATTTTGATGATCTTGACAAATCTCAATTATGATTTTCAGCCATTACAAAAGTGTGTGTGAAGCTTGGTGAGAGGATTTCAAGTTATTCATTTGAAGTTAACCTTATCATGAGCACCTATGATGTAGACATTATAGGAGCATCTCGAATTTCAAGATATTCTAGATTCATGAGAGGTGTTGTGTGCAATAGGTATTTTGGAACTCACAGTGAAGATGTATGAGCAGGAGTGACTAAGTTGAGAGAATTCCATACCTATTTGTAAGTGCCTTCCATCTATTTTCATTTCATTTCCATTTTGGACATGAGTTGTTTGTTTTTATTCTTTTACTTTTCCTATCTGTAACTAAACTAGTAAAAATTGATTGGTCTCTCCTTACAGAAAATGCTGATTTTGGAGCCATCAAAGAGAATCTTAGCCAAAAAAGCAATGAAACATCCTTATTTTGATGATATTGACAAATCTCAATTTTGATTTCAAGCCATTATAAAAGAGTGTGTGAAGCTTTTTGAGGGAATCTCAAGTTTCTCATTTGAAGTTAACCTCTAAATGAGAACCTATGATATAGACATTATAAGATAATCTTGAATGTATAGGTGACATTGTAAAATATCTATGAGAATAGAGTACCTAAGGCATTGTAATGAGATTTACTTGTAATGACATTTACTGAAATAATGAAATTTGGTGTAGGGGCACCAAGGTTATTGAGCAAATTTGGTTCACGAAAATCTTTTAAGTTAGTTTTGTGTTTTGAGTTTTGTCAATTGAATAAGTTCATAACACATCCACAATTGATTTATAATGCAATAAGTCATGTTAGTTACAAAAATAACAGTTAGGCATGATTGGAAAGATGTAGAATCATTTGTAAAGGCTATTTAAAGCCTCTTGAAGGCTATTTAAGTCAATATTTGAATTTGTAGCCTTTTGAAGGAAAATCTTCGAATATAGTTGTAAATGTACTATTAGTGAGATTGAGATTGTTAACCTTCAGAGAGTAGTAGTATTTATGTTGATGAAATTTCCTTTAGATGCAAGGATTCAAAGCACATCAACCATGTGGTACAAAAGATTAAATCCCAGAGATGATATGTAGCAATGAAAGATTCTGAAAAGGAAGAGAGAGCTACGCTGGTGACTCAGGAGAAACTTTAGTGATGCATATTCAAGGGGGAGAAGACTCAAACAAATCAGATTTTAGTAAATTAACAACCTTTGTTATTTCATTTGGCCATCTTGGAACAACTACCAACGAAAAGGCTTCCAAACTCAACAATTTGGCTTAAATTTTAGAGAATTCCTCTCGAGGACCATCTCATCATCAATATAGCATCTACTCAAACCCCGAACACCATTCCCAAGCCATACATACAAGGTTTCTTTGCAATTTCTTGGAGATCCTTCAAACTACCCTGCAAAAAGGCTACAAAATTAGCCCTGTTTTACAAACAAACTACTCTTTAAACTTATTCTAACCCCACAATCTCTTGGATAGTCATCAAATAGGTCACAAAAATCCCAATTCCATGGATTTTAGAAAAGCACTCAACCTCTAAGCCATAATTTCTAAAAAACCCTCAATTTCTTAACAAATACCTAGGGTTTTTAACATCTCACAACTCCAAGGCCTTCCAAACCTCACCAAAGCATCAAAAAGGTTTTTTAGGGTCTACACACACATAATAAACCTTCACTTGTCCTTTAGACTCAATATATCTCAAAAACATCACTTTGGTTCCTCCATTTCAAGCCAAAATCTCACATTCTCAGCCTAAAACAACATCACTAGCCCTATAAATTCCTTACCATTATTAAAAGAGTTAAGGAAACTTGAAAAAAACACATTTTAAACATTTCCTCTAATTCACAATTCACCACAGTAGGAGGAAGGTCTCCATCACAAAAATTAAAGTAAACTCAGACCCTGTTGGTGTGTATAGGTTGAATAAAGAAAAATGGATTTTCCTTTCACTAAAACAACCAAAGGTGTATCAAAATAGATTGAAATATAGGTTAATACCTACCACCACAATTTTTCATGAATTTATATTCATAAGAAGCCTCTACTAGGCCATACACAGAGAAAAGAAACTGAAAAACTCAGAAAAATGTTGAAATTCCACAGTTTTAGGCGTTGTGAAGAGCACCAATCTTCATGAAAACTATTGATTGAACCCCCATTCAGGTTTGAATTATGTTTTTAATACATTTAAAATGAGAATCATCTCCCTTCAATGCCCATAAGTACCTTTGAACCACCAAACCCTTATTAAGCCTACAAATACTAGTATTTAACAATGGTTTTGCTTAATAAGCTTTATCATGCAAATTTATTATTTTAAAGGCCTAGGACCACTTAGACACCCTTATAACATGAATTTTAGACTCTTTCTCTGAACTCCCACCTACTTTTTACATAATTTTCCTTTATGGAAATATCAACAATTATTTAACTTAAGAGGGTATGTGCAGGATCATCATGGAAAAAACAGACCCTTAAGTGACAAAAAATTAAGAAAAATCAGAGTTAGGCAACTTGACGTAAAAATATGAATAAGTTATCTATATTATTTCAAAAATATGTATGAATAGAATCTATAACAAATTGAATGTAGTTTTTAAACTACTAGATTTCTTTTAAAAAAAAATCTATTTGGTGAAAATTTGAAATTTCAATGCAGTGGTACTTAAATTTCAGGGAAAAAATAAGAAGTAGGTGTCTTTCTGACCACCCTAACCACAATAAAATAATAATATTTTTTTATAATATTTTAGATATAAGTAGAGGACTCATGCCTCGATGTGATGCATATTTTTTTGTAATTTTTTTCCAAGTAAATAATTAATTATGAATTTTTTATTACAACTTTTTAAAAAATATAAAAACTCGTATGTCTGACCACCTTAACTTGGTCAAAACTTCATGAAATTCAATTTTTCTTTTTTTTATCCTATAGTATACAAAGCATAGAATGTGACGCGTGTTTTGGATTCAAAAAATGTGATACCGTTTGAAATCTATAGATGTTTTTCAATCAACTTATCAATCAGGAATTTAGTCGTAACTTGAATAGAAAATGAATAATAATTACTTATTAAATTCAAAGTAAAACATAATTTATATCGGTTGAAAGCTGTGAATCTTCTTTAGAAACCCTTTTTGTTTCATCAATTTTGGGTAAAAAAATAATCGTCAACCACATACCCATCATATTGCCACTTTTTTGCCCATCATGATCCTGCACATACCCAAGAGTGCTTTTCCACATTTGTCCACCCTAACCTACTAATTCCCAAAGTACATAAAATATTGGTCTGTTAGACCTTATTCAAGACACAAAGACCTCAACATACTAACATTTACCAACTTTCCTCCCAATTTACCATCAAACAATCACAAATTGAGGGTGAGTTGTGGGTGCTTCTGCACCATTCAACTTTCAAAAATAAAGTCAATTAGGCTGGCAGACGTCTAGATCGAGCTAGCATTTGGTGGAAGAGGAAGAAAGATGGAAGAGAAAGAAAGATGACTGGAACTCTAGAGGCCCACCATACTATATTTTGGTATTGATTCATGCGAGTAGAAGAGAGAATTGATATCATGTATCAAAACATTAAGCATGCATTCTTCCAACCAACAAAGGAGATACTTAATTTTCTTCATTTTCATTTGCATAAGCATATCAAGGCATGGGAACCAAGAAGACCAAGGATGTCCTGTTTTATGTGGAGGTAATGGATGTTGTCCAAACTTTAGGAGGGGCAAGAAGGTCAATGCATGATCTTGATGAAATTGAGGAAGAACAACAAGAGAGGGATGAGAAAAATAAAATCAATATAGAGTTTCAAGGATTTGTCAAGGGAGTAAGAGAGCTATGGGAGCAGCCTCATCTGAAATATTTTGAACTAGAGTTTGATATGTACCATTTAGAGAGCTTGGTTTTCATGGAGTTCCTTTCAAAGTCTTTGCTTTTATTATTCTTATGGTAAATTGTTTGGTAGAGAACTTGGTGGAATCACCTTTCTTAGTAATTGCTATTAGTGAGATTGAGATTGTTAACCTTGAGAGAGTAGGACTTGGGCAAAAGGAATTTGATATGGCTATTTCTTTCAAAGACTTCAAGCAAGATGTACTCTACATTGACACCATTCCTCAATCTTCACTTGACGGCATCAAGGAATGGTTGAACTCCATGGTTATAAAGTATTATGAAAGCATAATGAACTTGTACTAGTAGCCAATTTTGAAGACTATTACTGATGATCCAAATAAATTTATTGAATATGTTGGTTAGGAATTTTTGAATATGGAAGCTAGTGATTTTGATTCTGATAATTCAGAAGATTCAGATCAAGGATATGAACCCTCTAATGTAGAAGAGGAATTAGAATCACTCTTCATGTTGCAAGTACCAACTTTAATACCAACTGCAATGGAAACATTAAAATTCCCTAGCAATATTTATGTAAAGGAAATTTCCTTTAGATGCAAGGATTCAAAGAACATCAACCATGTGGTACAGATGATTAAATCCCAAAGACAATTTGTAGCAATGAAAGAGTTTGAAAAGGTAGAGAGAGATACATTGGTGACTTAGGAGAAACTTTAGCTTTCAAAAAACAAAGCTAATTAGGCTGGAAGATGTGTGGATCAGGCCAACATTTGGTGGAAGAGGAAGAAAGATGACTGGAACTCTGGAGATCCACCATACTAGATTTCAATATTCAACCATGAGAGCAGAAGAGAGAGTTCATATCATGTATCAAAACATTAAGCATGCATTCTTCCAGCCAGCTGAGAATGAGGTGATTACTTTGCTTCATTTTCATTTGCATAACCATATCAAGGCATGGGAACCAAGAAGACCAAGGATGTCGAGTTTTATGTGGAGGTAATGGATGTGGTCCAATATTTAGGAGGGGAAAGAAGGTCAATGTATGATTGTTAACCTTGAGAGAGTATGACTTGGGTAAAATGCATTTGATATGGCTATTATTTTGAAAGACTTCAAGAGAGATGTACTCCACATTGATGCCATTCCTCAATCTTCACTTGATTGCATAAAGGAATGGTTGAACTCCATGGATATAAAGTATTATGAAAGAAGAATGAACTTGAACTGGTGGAAAATTTATTGAAGATAGTGGTTGGGAATTTTTGAATATGGAAGCTAGTGATTCTGATTCTGATAATTCAGAAAAGTCGGAACAAGGATATATGAGTTCCCTCTAATGTAGAAGAGGAATCAGAATCAGATTCATGTAGCCAACATCAAGAGTGTTACAAGCCAACAAGATGGAGGGAATTCTTATATAAGGATAATTTTTAATGTAGTAGGTACCGAATTTAATACCAACTACAATGGCAACATTGAAATTCCCTAGCAGTATTTATGTTGAGGAAATTTCCTTTAGATGCAAGGATTCAAAGCACATCAACCACATGTGGTACAAATGATTAAATCCCAGATACGATCTATAGAAATGAAAGAGTCTAAAAAGGCAGACAGAGCAACACTGGTGAGTCAGGAGAAACTTCAGCTTTTAAAAACAAAGTCAATTAGGTTGGCATACGTGTGGATCGGGCCAACATTTGGTGGAAGAGGAAGAAAGATGACTGGAACTCTGGAGGCCCACCATTCTAGATTTTGGTATTCAACCATGAGAGTAGATGAGAGAGCTGATATCATGTATCAAAACATTAAGCATGCATTCTTCCAACCAACAGAGAAGGAGATGATTACTTTGCTTCATTTTCATTTGCATAACCATATCAAGGCATGGGAACTAAGAAGAGGATGTCGAGTTCTAGGTGGAGGTAATGGATGTGGTCCAAACTTTAGGAGGGACAAGAAGGTCAATGTATGACTGGGGAAGGAGCACCATTCAGTAGGTTTTGTTCATCAAGGCAAATAAGGAGTAGAATATCATCAATTTACTAAAACTGGCCCAAACTTGTACATTTGAAGGTTTTGAGTCAACAAAAATGGCTTTTTGACCCATTCCTCTTTTTGTAGCCTTTGTAACTTGAGGAATGATTCTACACTAACATTATTAAGGTGTGGGAATTATGTGTTATTGTTGGCGAGGTCTGAAAGTGAGATGGGTGTGAAACCCATGTGTGTAAAAGTGAGTTTTCTTTAACAAAAATGATGGTTTTGAAAAGTCAAATTGTGTTTTTGTGTAGGGAAGCGTTATTTTATGATTGTTTGAGCTTGTGTAGAGTATCACAAACTTTTTGAGTAATTTTTAGGTTGTGGTTAGCTTTGGAAGTATCATTTTCAATTAACCCCTAGGGTTTAGGCTACAATAGAGGGTTTTGTGGTTTACCCATTGTATGGTGGTATAGCTAAAATATGGTTGTGGATTTTGAAGTTTTAACACCTTATAATTGATTCCTCAAGAGTTGGTAAGGTTTGGATAAGTTTAGAGTATAGACCCTTTGTTCAACCAGATCGATACCTTAAGGGTCCAAAGGGAAAAATGGTTGCAAACTTCAGCATGAGGTTACTCGGACACCGTGATGCTTAGAAACTTCTTGTCTGATCCTATGGGATCACATTGGGTCCCTCTAATATAATCTATCTCGGTTTTCATTATCTTGGAGTGGTTTTCCCATGGTGTTCAGTTTTCAGTTGATGGACAAAGTGTTGAATGGAAGTAGTGGAAAGTTGCAAGGTGGTGCAACTTTTGTTCTGCAACTCGTGTGACCAAACAGACTGTTCCAACACATATGAATAGGCATTTTTATGCTAGGCATGGTCCTCTTTTTCACCCAAACACACGAAATCGCTCTAAGCTACGTTCAACCGAATCAATCCCTGAAGGGTCCAAAAGGAAAAATGGCTGCAAACTTTAGCATGACACTGTGACACTTAGAAACTTGTTGTCTGATCCTATGGGATCATGTTGGGTCCCTCTACAATAACCTCTCTCTATTTTCATTATCTTGGAGTGGTTTTCTCGTGGTGTCCAGTTTTCAGTTGATGAAAAAAGTGTCAAATGGAAGTAGTGGAAAGTTGCAAGGTGGTGCAACTTTCGTCCTGCAACTCGTGTGACTAAACATACTATTCCACCACATCTGAATAGGAATTTTTACACTATTAATGGTCCTCTTTCACACCCAAACATGCGGAATCGCTCTGAGCTACGTTCAACCGGATCATTCCCTTAAGGGTCCAAAGGGAAAAATGGTTGCAAACTTCAGCATGAGGTTACTCGGACACCGTGATGCTTAGAAACTTCTCATCTAATTTGATGGGATCATGCTGGGACCCTCTATAATAACCTCTCTCAGTTTTTGTTATCTTAGAGTGGTTTTGCTATGGTGTCTAGTTTTTAGTTGACGAAAAAAGTGTCAAATGGAAGTAGTGGAAAGCTGCAAAGTGGTGCAACTTTTGTTTTGCAACTCCTGTGACCAAATAGACTATTCCAACGCATTTGAATAGGAATTTTTACGCTAGGAATGGTCCTCTTTCACACCCAAACATGCAAAATCGCTTCAAGCTACGTTCAACCGGATCGATCCCTTAAAGGTCCAAAGGGAAAAATGGCTACAAACTTCAGCATGAGGTTACTCGGACACCGTGACGCTTAGAAAATTCTCATCTAATCCTGTTGGATCACATTGGGCCCTTCTACAATAACCTCTCTTAGTTTTCATTATCACAGAGTGGTTTTCCCATGGTGTCCAGTTTTTAGTTGATGAAAAAAGTGTCAAATGGAAGCAATGGAAAGTTGCAAGGTGGTGTAACTTTCATTTTGCAACTCGTGTGACCAAATGGATTGTTCTAATGCATTCAAATAGGTATTTTTACACTAGGCATGGTCCTCTTTCACACCCAAACATGCGGAATCACTCTGAGCTACGTTCAACCAGATCGATCCTTGAAGGGTCCAAAGGGCAAAATGGCTCCAAACTTCAGCATGAGGTTACTCAGACACTGTGATGCTTAGAAATTCTCGTTTGATCCTATGGGATCATGTTGGACTCCTCTACAATAACCTCTCTTAGTTTTCATTATCTCAGAGTGGTTTTCTTGTGGTGTTCAGGTTTTAGTTGATGGAAAAAGTGTCAAATAGAAGCAATGGAAAGTCACAAGGTGGTGCAACTTTCGTTCTGCAACTCATGTGACCAAACAGACTATTCCAATGCATTTGAATAGGCATGTTTATGCTAGGAATGGTACTCTTTTGCACCCAAACACACAAAATCACTCTGAGCTACGTTCAATCGGATCAATCCCTTTAGGGTCCAAAGGGGAAAATGGCTGCAAACTTCAACATGAGGTTACTTGGACACCGTGATGCTTAGAAAATTCTCATCTAATTCAATGGGATTATGTTGGGCCCCTCTACAATAAATTCTCTCAGTTTTTGTTATCTCGAAGTGGTTTTCCCATGGTGTCCAGTTTTCAGTTGATGAAAAAAGTGTCAAATGGAAGCAATAGAAAGTTGCAAAGTAGTGCAACTTTCATTCTACAACTCATGTGACCAAACGGACTGTACCAACATGTCTGAATAGGAATTTTTACACTAGGCATGGTCCTCTTTCACACCCAAACACACAGAATCGCTCCGAGCTACGTTCAACTGGATCGATCCCTTAAGGGTCCAAATGGCAAAATGACTACAAACTTCAACATGAGGTTACTTGGACACCATGATGCTTAGTATCTTCTTGTTTGATCCCATGGGATCACATTGGGCCCCTCTACGATAACCTCTCTTAGTTTTTGTTATGTCAGAGTGGTTTTCCCTTGGTGTCCTATTTTCAATTGATGGAAAAAGTGTCAAATGGAAGTAGTGGAAAGTTGCAAAGTGGTGCAACTTTCATTCTACAACTTGTGTGACCAAATAGACTATTCCAACATGTACAAATAGGCATGTTTATGGTAGGAATGGTCAACCGAATCGATCCCTTAAGTGTTCAAAGGGAAAAAATGGCTGCAAATTTTAACATGAAGTTACTAAGACACCGTGATGCTTAGAAACTTCTCATCTAATCCAATAGGATCATGTTGGGACCCTCTACAATAACCTCTCTCAGTTTTCATTATCTCAGAGTGGTTTTCCCATGGTGTCCAATTTTTAGTTGATGAAAAAAGTGTCAAATGGAAGCAATGGAAAGTTGCAAAGTGGTGCAACTTTCATTCTGCAACTTGTGTGACCAAACAAACTACTCCAACGCATCTGAATAGGAATTTTTACACTAGGAATGGTCCTCTTTCACACCCAAATATGTGGAATCGCTCCGAGCTACGCTCAACTGGATCAATCCTTTAAGGGTCCAAAGGGAAAAATGGCTACAAATTTCAGTATGAGGTTACTCAGACACCGTGATGCTTAGAAACTTCTCGTTTGATCCCATGGGATCCCGTTGGGCCTCTCTAAAATAAAATCTCTTGGTTTTCATTATCTCAGAGTGGTTTTCTCATGGTGTCTAGATTTTAGTTGATGGAAAAAGTGTCAAATGGAAGCAGTGGAAAGTTGCAAAGGGGTGCAACTTTTGTTCTGCAACTCGTGTGACCAAATAGACTATTCCAATGAGTCTGAATAGGAATGTTCACGCTAGGCATCATCCTCTTTCTCATCCAAACACGCGGAATCGCTCCGAGCTATGTTTAATTGGATCGATCCCTTAAGGCTTTGAGTGTATTATGTTGAAATAGGCCATTCCACCTATTGTTCATGTTGTGTCTCGATATCAATATGGGCTTGATGTAAGTAGGATAAGGAGTAGGAATAAGAAAATAGCATTAGTAAGGGAATTGGAAGAGATTACTAACATTGCCCCTTTTGAAAATTCAAAATTGAGGCCCCTTAAAAGCAAGGCTAGAAGAGGTGAAAAGAAGAAATTGCTTCAAAATAAGTTAGAATAGGTTGGAAATAGGGTGATATTTTGGATTTTGATGTGTTCAAATGGTCTACAAGGACAGGGGAGGTCAAAATTATGTTATGGAATGACATGCCCTAGTTGGGAAAACAGGGGTTTTAAATGAAAAAGAGAGGTTTGAGGGAGTAAACGTGGGTAAAGTCAAGGGGAAACATAATTTGGTGGTCAATTAAGTTTGTGTACGCAAAAAGAAGAGTGTTGGAATAGGTTTCGAGGTTCAGGTTTGGGGGTTCAGTTTTCCGGTTTGGCCAAAAAAATTTGGAGGGGGGTTCAATTCATTTTGGGTTTGTTGGTACAAAAAACATGTAGAAACAAAATATATATCTATGCAACTTAGAAGCATGAATTAGGATTAGAATATCACATATCATCATATAAACAAAAAAACCACCATAAAATTGAATGTCATTTAAAACAACAAAATTGCCAAAAAAAAAGTGTTTATAACTTGCAAAAAAGTGTGAATAAAATCACGCTGATTTTTGTGTGAAAAAAAACCATGAGACCATAGCTTGTTGCTTACTATTATGCTTTGATAGATTTTTTCCAAGCATCCATAGCTTGTTCGAAAGTAATTTTTTTAGGCTTTTAGCCATAGCAGCAAGGCAGTGAGTTGTTTGATAAAATGCTTTGGTAGACATGTATGAAAAATGTGGTAGCATAGAGAAGGCAGTGAACTGTTCGAATAAATTCCTCAAAGAAATGCGGTTTCATGGTGATGGAATGTAATGATAAATTGCATGACAAGAAAATTTCTATGGATTGTCACGACATTTCATCACCATTGAGACCACATTTCTTTGAGGATTTTTTTCAAATAGTTTGTTTCCTTGTCTATGCTATTGCTTATTATTATGCTTTGATATATTTTTTCCAAGCATCCATAGCTTGTTTAGAAGCACCTATTTTAGGCTTTTAGCCATAGCAGCGAGGAGGTGAACTATTTGATAAAATTCTTGGGTAAACATGAATGAAAAATGTGGTAGCATAGACAAGGCAATGAATTGTTTGAAAAAAATGCCTCAAAGAAATGCGGTCTCATGGTGATGGAATGCCATGACAATCCATTGCAATTTGCTTGTCATGGCATTCCATCACCATGAGATTTCTTTGAGGCATTCAAATTCATTGCCTCTATTTATCTTACTATTATAAGATATATTTTTTCCAAACATCCATAGCTTGTAAAACTTGTTTTATGATTTTAGCCATAGCAGCAAGGCAATGAACTATTTGATAAAATGCTTTGATAGACATGTATGAAAAATGTGTTAGCATAGAAAAGGCAGTGAACTCTTTGAAAAAATGCCTCAAAGAAATGAGGTCTCATGGTGATGGAATGCCATGACAATCAAATGCTACCCAGAACTCCTGGTTCATGAACATCACAACTCCAGTTGGGTCAGTTTCAGTAACCAAGGCTGAGCTAGAATTTCAAATGTAAATCAACAATAGCTACTCTTGAATCTATGTGTGTGCTCGATTGTGCATTACTCTTCTATAAAGTTTTCTCGATCTTTCAGACAACAATGTGCAAGATTTGAGCTACATGAGTTGATTCCCTTTAGCTGTCATGCAATGATATCCTGGGCATTGCTCCGCTACTAGTCAGGCATCCATAGCCCTGACGGAGATACCTCTAGTTTTCTCACAGCATTGCTCTACTGCCAGCTAGGTGTCCATAGCCCCAATAGAGATACTGGAATCACCCATTCATATTGAGTCCTCTTTTCTCTTTAAATAGTTCTCTTTTTTTTTGTTTTCTCATAGAGTTTCAAATATTTCATTCAATCAATTTTTTTTCAATATGTCAGATGTTTAACATCAGTTCTAGGTTGAAAACTACCATGGACCTCATAACAACACTTGGGAGATCAAATTTTTCACTCAAATCTTACAACACTGTCACCCTAGGACAATATACCATTACAAGAGGAGATGACCTTGATGATTTGTGACAGATTCAGAGGGAGCTAATGAAGGTTATTTACTTGGTACCTTGTTTTCGAGTCTTTCCACAACTTTTGTTGACAATGGGCATAAAGCAAAATTTTAGGACAAAATCACCCAATCAGCCAATCTGAAAATATATAAACCACTTCTCTCCTAGTGACCAAAGTATGCACGAGATAACAACCACCATTTTAAGATGGGAAAGAACAGATAAACCCCAAAGAACAAAACAAAACAGAAACCAAAAGAACAAAGGAAACAGAAAGACAGAAAGAAAGGACAAACAAACAAACAACAAATTATTTACAAACAAAAGAGCAAATTATTCACATAAAGAACAGAGTTATTTACACACAAAAATTATTTACAAGGAGAAACTATTTATACAGATGCATCACCCAGCAAAAGCACTAACTTCATGACTCAAAATAGTGTTTAAGAAACTATCCATATAGAGGAAATGGAACAAGTTCTCTAGTTAAACTACTTAATCAGAAAGCGTTTTCTCCTAGGATCTTAGCAATCTGATAAGGACCTAGCCAGAGCTTATCAAATTTTTGGTGACTTCCCTTCTTCTCACTAGCTTTATCCCATAACAACACAAGGTCTAATATCCTAAAAGATTTGATTTTGTCTCTTTTGTCAAACCAACATTTGACAACAACCTGGTGCCTAAAGAACTATTTCAAGGCAGCATCTCTCTCTTCCTCTAATTTCAATAGAGCAGGTAGTCTGACTTCTATCCTATTGTCACTAGAATAGAATTTTTGCATGAACTCAAGAATAGATATTTGTATATGGATAGGGAATACAGGCTCTTGGCCATATACTAGCTTGAATGGTGAGGTCTTTAAAGTGACCTTAACCCTAGTTCTATCTGCCCATAATGCAAATCTCAGCTGGGTATGCTAGTCTCTAGGATTGTTTTCTAATAGTTTCTTAATTACCCCTAAGAGATTCTTGTTGGTTGATTATGCTAATCCATTGCCTTGTGGGTAATAATTTGAAGAATACTTTAAGAAATTTTTGTGATCATAAGCCCATGAAACGAATTCAGCAGAAGAAAAGGAAGAACCATTGTCACATACCAACGTGAAGGGTACCCCAAACCTTGTAGTGATGCATTCGGTGAGGAACTTGATCACTACCTCTGTTGTGTTGTTCTTGCAGGGCATAGCCTCTGTCCACCTTGTGCAATAATCAGTAGCAGTCAAAATAAACTTGTGTCCTGTAGAAGAATTCAAGTTAATAACCCCAATAAAATCTAGTGCCCACTGGGAAAATGGCCTTACCTCGTAGATGGGCTACAATGGCATGGATGCATAACATTCTTTTGATGCAGAAATCTAACATATGTGGCATGTTCTCACATGCTGATGGGAATCTTTGAACACACACAACTAGTAATAACCAAGTCTGAGGATCTAGTGTGCCAATGAGTCTGCAGACCCATGACCTGTGCCATGTTTCCCATGAAACTCACAGATCACCTGTTTAGCCTCTTGTTGATCAAGGCATTGTAGGTACACTCCTTCAAAATTATTCTTGTATAGCAACCCTCCTTTGAGCATGTAATGAGAACTCTTCATTCTTAGCACTCTCCTTTGAGTTGCATTCATTCCCTCTGGACACCGATTATTGAGCATAAAGCAAATGGTATTAGTATACCAAGGGTCGTTAGAGAAAGACTGGGTCGTGTATTGCTAACAGATGATGTTGTTGCCAGTGTTCACCATGGATTGAGACAAGCCTATACCCCTAACTAGTTTCATAGGGTGTATCTCCAGATCGAATTATTGAAAGATGGCCATCCATTTCCCTCTTCTTTCTCCTAGCTTGCTCTGCATAAGTAGAGACTTCACAACAGCATCAGGAACTACAACAATGATTTGGCTTTAGAGAATGTAATGTCAAAACTTCTTGACAGCCCTGACCAGTGCAAAAGCTTGCTTCTCGAGAGGCGGGTACTTAACTTCAACATTTTTGAATGGAGAGCTCATGAAAGCAATCGGTCTCTCCTCTGCCTCCTCTCTTCGCTAAGTTAATACAGTTGCGCAGGAATGCTCAGAAGCAAAGGAATAGAAAACAGTCTCAAGTAGTCAGGGCTGGTGAGAATGGGCGCTTCTAAAATGGATCGCTTGACTTGTGAAAACGCGGCCTTTGCCTCCTCATTCCACTCTGTTTTAGCGTCTTTCTTCATCATTTCATTCAGAGGTTTTACGATCTCTGCAAAGCCTATAATAAAATTTCTCACGAAATTGATCTTCCCAAAAGCTTCCCTTCAGAAACTCTGAACACACATTTTTTACGATTCAAGGAGACACCATACTAGATACATCACTCCAGAACCTTAGCCAAGTCTGCAGCATGGTTCAGTCGATCTTTGGAGAATACCCTCCAGTCATCCATGTAGATGATGATGCACTTTCCAATCAGATCCTTGAATGCCACGTCCATGGCATGTTGAAAGGTCGCTCCCATGTTTATTAGAATGAATGGCATCCTCCTGTATGCAAATGTTCAGATTGAATGGCGTACAGGGAAGATTCCTAAAGTCCACATATAACCTGATCTCTCCATTTTTTTTACGGACTGGGACTAAGTTAGCTACCCAGGTTGAATGGCGTACAGGGAAGTTTATCCTTGCAGAAAGCAATTTCTGAACTTCCTTAAGGATCAGTGGTTCAATCAAGGCATTGACAGGGCGTTGTTTTTGTCGAAATGGCTTGGCTTCGGGCTTCAGGGGAATAGTACGAGTCATTATAGTAGCATCAAATGTCTTTAGGTCTTCATATACCCAAGCTATTACAGCAATATCTTTCTTAAGTTCCTTCAATATGTCTTTTCTAATTGCTTCAGGGCAGACTTTCCCTATGTAGACATTCCTTTCAGGACCAGAATCAACTAAGTTAACAATTTTGTATTCACCTCCTTTATCTTCAGCTGATACCTTCTCTTGAGTCCTTGGGTTTGAATCAAAAATTCTTTCTAGAGGAACCATTCCCTTGGGAATGTTATTATTCTTTAGATTGAGGAGCCCTTCTGTATCACATTCCTCAGGGTTCCAATCCCATTCATCTCTGTTGGACTCATTAATAATTTTCCCCTCAAAAACATCTGAGCTTGCTAAGAAAGTAAGAATATGTCGATCATCATCAAAGACTTGAAAGTTCTTGATATTATCAGGAACTGCAGGGGTGGAAATTAATTCCACTAAGAATTTCTTGAGCTTGGAGCCTTGCATAGGTTCCAGGGTGCTTGCAGCAACAGCCAATGAATCAGCTACCTAATTTTCTTCTATAGGGATTAAGCTAATCCCAAAGACATCAAAGTCCTCAATCAGGTTCCATACCCAATTTCTATAAGCTGCCAACCTTCTGTTGTGACATGTGTATTGGTTGCACACCTACTTGATAACAATTTTTGAATCTCCCTTGACCATCAAGGCTGTGACTTTCTTCTTATGTGCAAACATCAGTCCCCGTGCCAGAGCTTCATATTCTACTACATTGTTAGTACATCCAAATTGCAACCTATAAGAAGCAAAGAATGTTTTCCCTTTCGAGCATGTTAGTTCAATCCCAACACCACAACCTATTTTAGATTTAGATCCATCAAACATGAGGGTCCACAGCTGATCATGAGCTGGAGTTGGTCCTTTTGAGGTCATGGTGGGCACTTGGGTAGAATGAGCCAGGAGTGGGACTGCTTGATCTTTTGGATCAGATATAGGGAATGGGTGTTCAATAGGTTCCTCAGGAGTAATTCCCAATCCCTGCACAGATGTATTATGTGACCCAAGGTTATCCTCTTGACACTCACTTGCATCTTGGATGGATCCATCAGCTTTTGGCATACTTGTGAGTGCAAGGGTGTCGGGAAAATCTTGGAGTTGTTCCACATAAACATGTTGGTTTGGAAATGTAATTGAGTCAAATTTGATTTGATAAGGAATTCCCTTTAAAAGTACCTTATCCCTGGTTAGCATTATTGCTTCTTTGGCTTCAAATGAGAAGTGGCCTGTAATGGTCTTAGGGTGACTTGAGCTAGCTTCCTCAGCTTGAGAAACATGGTTTAAAATGTCAATGCAGGGTTGGCAAGTCAATTCAAAGTGGTTTTGGTAATGTACCCTGCACCAATTAGGAAGTAGCAGATTCTGCAGATCGGTATTTTCCCCTAATACCAGCTGATCCTGTTGTAGCTTATTGATCAATGCTTGTCGGTTTTCATTAATCATAGGATCAGGGAACTTTGGTATTGGTAGTTCTTTAGGATCAAGAACAAAAAAGGTTAAAATTTCATCTCTTTTGTAAACTCCTATCCTAGTTTCGAAATAGGCTACCTCATTGGGGCAATCATATTCAGTAATGATATGCTTGAGGCAAGGCTCACTTTCAATCCTAATCTGAGTAGGAATCCCTCTCCATGGTAGCCACATATGCGAAAAGTCAAGGGAAAGATATCCCCCTAGACTTTTCATCAAATCTCTACTCAACAGCATACCATAGGTCTTGGGAATATCTGCTACTTGAATATCTATGTTGGTTAGGACCCTAGGGTCAGATCCTACTTGAATGTGTATGTTTCTTAATTCCCCCACCACATTAACCTCTATTTTTTCAAGTTGGATGACCTTCTTGTTTGTCTGAATGGGGTTCAATCCCAACTTCTTGCATATGGAAAATGGCATAACATTTCCTGAAGCCCCTGAATCCAACAAACAATTATGTAGGTTCTTCCCACAAATTCTTAAACTCAAAATAAATGGTGGAGTACCTACCTTATTTCTATGCAAGGCTGCATTCACGTCCCTAGCAGGTGCCACCTTTTTCTTTCCTTTTGATTTGTCAACTTCTTCTAAAGCTTTCAACACTATCTCCCTTTGAAAAGGGCACCACCTTAAGATGTCAAAATATGACAAATAAGTTTTATGTTTCTACATCTCAGAAACAATATCAAATTTTGTATTATAACTTGAATTACTTTTGAAAATAGTAGAGGAATTACCCTTGATGTGGAAGTCAGGCGGGCCTTTTGGTGGAGGAGGGTTATTATCAACACTTTGATTTGGAGGCACCATGTGATTAGGTGCCACTGATGAGGTGAATGGACCCTTATTTTGATTTCTCAGGAAGTGTCCTCCTTTTGTCTGAAAGGCTTGGGCATCATATGAATCTTCCTCTGGTTCATTCTCCTCTTGCCTTGAGAATGAAGGTTCCTCCTCAAAGAGGTCATAATTCATTGTTGTATCTACTGAGCCGCCTTCTTTGTGAGGATTCCCTTGGAATGTTTGGGCATCTTCATGTGCCATCTTGACAACTTTCTCCATTTCAGGGCAGTTCACCTCAAAATGGGTTGCAGTATCATGCAGCCTGCACCAATTAGTCATAAAGTTGAGGTCAACCACATTTGCAATATGTGATCTCTCCTCATTAGCTTGATAGTTGTGCGAAACTCCACCATTATTGGGCCTTGTATTCCATTGCCTATTGTTATTTGGCCTTTGGTTGTATCCTCTATTTTGATTTTGATACCCTTGGTTAGAGGAGTTTTGGCCTTGATAACCCCTTTGGTTGTAATTGTTATTATTCTAATAAGTACCCTGATTGTTGTTGTTTTGATTAGGGTAGTTACCTTGGTTTTGGGAGGGGTTCAATCGAAGCTGAGCCATGTCATTTGTAACTTGAGACAGTGTTTTCTTCAAGGTCTCTACCTCATTCGTAATTTGGATTGTCTTTTAACTTTCCACACTCTTAGCAATAGGTGGTTGACCACCATGATTTGGTGTTCCAATTTGGTTACGATGACCATGGGAACTTTGAGGAACCTGTGATTGTTGAAAGAGATCAAGAGTTCCAGTAGCAAAGAATGGAATAGGTGGTTGGGTTTGCAATTCAGACATAGGTCCATAATGGGAAGGAGGCATTCCTAAGACAATATTGAATAGAGGGGTTGGGCTATGCATCTAATATCCTATTGAAGGGAAACCTCCTCCCAGGCCTCCTTGTTGAGAACTGATTTGTTGCTGCAGCTTCATAGCTAGATGATAGACTTTGGATAGAGAATCAATATCAGCTAGTTGACAAGTCCTTTGCAACAACAAGCCAAGCAAGGGGTCTATAACCCTAAAGTAAGCTTGAATGGCACTATTCTCAGTGACTAGATAGGGTTCTTGCAATCTCCTATACATTTGTTGGAACTTGGTATTGAACAAGGGCAAGGACTCACATGGCTCTTTCCTGATAGTAGCAAATTAGTGATATAAAAGAGTTGGATCCACATAAACCCCGAATTGATTGATGAAAGCATTTTCCAAGTGTGTCCAGGTCAGAATGGAACCTTGAGGAAGATTAAGGTACTAATTGTATGCCATGTCCCCTAAGGAGTAAGGGAACAACCTACAAACTACATCATGGTGAGCTATCTGAGCTCTGGTAAAAGCATCTTTGAAAGCTTTTATATGCTCTTCAACACTCCTTGATTCACCATGAATGTACTTGGGGCATAATTTCTCAGGGTTCTTGGGCATATCGTGAAAACCTCCAGGAATAGTCCACAATGGAGAAGGATTATTCTGAAAGAACGCCATTGGTGGGGGTGGTGGTTGAGCCAGCTGATAGATGGGTCAAACCAGCTGTGATGACAATTGAGATGGATGTGGTGGTGGATTGACGGGTATCCACTGGGGTATTGGTGAAAATCCTGGTGGAGTGAGCGGAGCTGACAATGGTGGTAGGATGGTTGCCCTAGTTTTGCGAACCTTGTGTCTTGTTGGGGTCTTGATTTCTATCAAAGGTGATGGATTTTTAGCTGATTGAAGAACTCTGTGGGGCTTCTTTGGTGAGAAAAACCAAATTTTATTCATTTTTCCCTTCTAGGCCCTCCTTCTAGCGCCAGCTTCTATTGACGGTTGAAATGGCACAGCAACAGTTAAACATAATACTTCTATTTTGTTTCTCCTGAAAGAGAAAGATAACACATGGATATCTTAGCTCCCAAGGTCTTTATAGTTGGTTCTCAATTGTGCTGATGTCCCTCAGTGGTCAATGTAGTAGTAATGTTCAAGGGACCTACTGGTGTGAGCTTCTGGATTGTTCTAAGATCAAGCATGAATTTAAACCTACTCTAACCGAGGGTTTTTAAAGAAACATAAAAAGATGGGTCAGAACTTTGGGACATAAATAATGATAATTCACCTATCTTAACTAGACTTGTTATCCTTCAAGGAATTGTAAACTAAAACTGAAGAACAAAATTAACTTGTGATTAACACATAGTTGCATTCATTCACAGTGTTGATTTCTACAATAGAGTACTAGTTACCATTTTAAATAAAACACCACAATAACATTGCATTCCTTGAAGGCTTCACAAATCAAATGATTAACTTAAGACAAACACCATTCTGAAACACAATCTAAAGTAGATTAAGATCTAGTTGCTTCTACTGTTAGTGAAACAGATAAGCA
Source organism: Sequoia sempervirens (assembly GCA_007258455.2). Classification (NCBI taxonomy): domain Eukaryota; kingdom Viridiplantae; phylum Streptophyta; class Pinopsida; order Cupressales; family Cupressaceae; genus Sequoia; species Sequoia sempervirens. The sequence goes on from VDFB02053139.1 coordinate 48,263, forward strand.
ACACTTACAAAGCTGGCATAATCACCAGTGTACAGAAAATCTATGACTCCAAATTGTTTCCCTTTATATTAAGAAAAATTGAAAGATACATTACAGGCTTCTGCTGAATCTAATTCCTAACTAAGAAAACAAAAGAAGCTCCTATTACAAAGAATCAGGATGCAGTTCTGTCTCCTCTATCTTTCCTCTATTTTCCTATGTATTCTAAAATTTCTTCTTCTTTCCTAACCCTAGAATTTCTAACCCTTACAAAGAGGCAAGAATGCCATATATATACAAAGTGTACCAAAAAGAATGTGTTGTCCCCCTGCATTAGGGTTTACAAAATATCTGCTTCTAGGAGATTCAGCTCTCAGATCTTTTTGAAGAGAGTCAAAGTTGCATTCAATGTGAATCCCTGCTGTCCATGCCGATGAGAGATTCTTCTGGGAATCCTCTTAGATCTTATGCAGCTGTCGCATTTACTTTGGCCTTTCATTTCCATCCTTGAACTCCATCGGGGCCACCTTGAATGCTCTAAAAGTATTTTTCCATTAATATTGATCTGCCTCTCACCAGTGGTCACTATAGTTGTCCCTGTGAGTCATAGTTTCTTCATTCTTCTAGCCCCCTTCATGTTCTAGACTTCTATTGCATGTTGACCGTCTTCTAGAGCATCATCAGGCCTCCCTTCAGATCTGAACATTATCACCTAAGCTGATCCATCGCCCTTTGATATCAGAAGGAATCCATCTTGTTTGCATTCTTTCTGTCTCCTTCAAGGTGGTAGTCAATCGCTCAATGGCCAATAGGTCATTCCCTTAGCTTCTTCTGATTGGTTAGGCATACGCCATGCAGGATTATTAGGTGGTCAAAGGTGGTGCACATTGAATTGCATGTCGATGAGACACTAATCATGTCTCCCCGATGTGATTATGTCTCCTCTAGAAACTATCAGCGTAGCACAAGATAGTCGGCAAGACCTTCCATCGAGCCACGTAAGTCATATCAATATCCTTTTTTATTGCTGAGACTTCACTTCATCGGCGGGACATCATAGCAAGGGCAAACCTTTCACCCAGATCTCATTCTGTATCGGCAAGATAGTCACCAATTTGCATGACCTCATGGCGAAGCCCCTCTTCTCTCGGTGAGCACATTTTGCATCGGAAAGGCCCTACCGGGTTGGTGAGACTCCATGGCGATGCCTTCTTTTTCTCCCCAAGCTCAAGATTCTTCTACTTCGAAGAGACTTTTTCAAGTTGGTGGGATCTCAGGCGAGGCCTAGGATCCCCTGGCGAGCTCATTTTTTATGTTGGGGAGACCTCCATCAGTTAGGAAGACCCTGTGGTGATATCACTCTATTCTCCCCGAGCTTACTTCCTTTCGGTGAGCCTTTTTCAGGTTGGTGATAAGTTTTTCTGAGCCCTAAATCTTTCAGAGAGCTCCTTCAATTTGGCAAGACTTTCTGTGTTCGGGGAGACCTTTTGCCAACGCCGCCATCCTTCGCCGAGACCACTCTGCTTTGCCCAAAAATCTTAGGGAACTCCTCTTTCGGCGAGGGCCTATACCGAATTCACTCCATGTCGCCGAGAGAACCTTCGATCGGGGAGACTTCATACCGACCGAAGCTTCCTTTCACCAAACTGAGAGAACTTCAGAGAGACCTTAACATATCGGTCAGACCTCATGGCGAGGGAATAACCCTTTAGTGATCCCATTTCATTTCGGGGAGACAAGCTCCCTTCGCTGATACCCTACTCCAAAGCCACGTTGCTTTATGTCAGTGAGACTAAGTCCCCTTGCTAAGACATCATGGCGAGACTTCCTTTCTCTAGCAAGCACACCCATGTTGGGGAGACTCCCTTTGTTTCGGGGAGATCTTACCCTAAACTTTACGTCATGTCACCGAGAGATCCCAGGGTCGCCGAGACCTTTCATCAAATTCTCTTTATTCTCGTCGGGCTCACTTTGTTTTGGCAAGACTCCTCACTATGGGCCAGATGTTATGCCGAGCCCCCTTAGTCCTTCGGGGACCTCCTTTTGAGCTCAAATTTCTTTTGGCGAGACATTCAGAGTCGCTCAGACACCACACTGAATGCACCCAGTCTCCCAAAAGGCATATCTTATCAGTGAGACATAAAGATCTCACCGAGACCTTATGGTGATGGAATCCCCTTCTACCGAGGCCTTCATTTCATGTCGGTGAGACAATCCCACATCGAGGAGACCTTTCCATGAGCCCTTCATGTCATATCGAAGACTGGCCCTTTGCTAAGACTTTTTCGTTTCGACCAGACCTCCTGCTGAAGGAAAAATTATCGCCAGGCTTAGACCTTTGGTGGGACCTCCTTCTGTTGGGAAGACTTCTCAGTGAAGCAAACCCCTGATGCCAACCTTCTTTGTTGCTGAGACCTGACTCCTTTCGATGAGATGTTATGCCAAACGCAGAATCCTCTGGCGAGCTTATCCCCAGTTGGTGAGACACATAAAGACTCTCAGCGACAAGGATGTCTAAGTGACTGATGGGCCTCCTTTGAATATAACAGAACACTAGTCAGCAAGACAACTGCAGATTCTTGCCAAATTTTTCCTTAGAACAATTTTATGCCAAACTGGATTGGGTGATGCCTTCCAACTGAGCTCCTTGAGGAATACCATCACGTGCACGATCCAATCCTGCAAAACAAATGACTCCATTAGTCCCCAGAGTATATAAAATATATTATAATAAACCATTATGTTGCTTATGATTATTTCATTGAACTCTTAGCAAGAAGAAAACTAACTCAAGCCGAGACAGTACCAAATTTTGAAAAAACAAGAAGACAAACCCAAACAAAAAACAAAAGAACCCCCAGGAGCAAAGCAAATAACCAAAGGAAAAGAAACCAAAAAGAGAAGGGGGACCCATTTTGTTCCAGAATAAAGTGGGGAGGTTATGCAAGGCATAATTTTTTTTTCTGCTATGGTATAAACACATATTTTTTTGTAATATCAAGGATAATTTTTTAAACTTCCATGCATTGCTAATCTAAAAGGAAAAGTCTTTTGCCTAATCTGTATGCAACCATGCTTTTGACATTGTCAAAAAGAGAAATGTTTCCTGAATGATGCAAAGGCATGGCCAAGTAGTTCTAACTCTTCACATGAGAGAAGAAAGATGTTGGAGAGTACATCAAGTCAGTGAGAACAAAAGTGTAATGTGTTTTAGTTTGTAGTATTCCTCTGTTTCTCTATAGATGTGTCATAAATTCTTAGTTCAAATATGGACACCAAATATCAATAAAAAATATTTGTATTAACCAAATAGCCATGTACACATACATCAATATATGTCGATATAAGTATAAAATATAGTTACAAAATATCCATATAGGCTTACGAGAATGCCATATAGGCAGACAATGTCAAATATATCCAATACAAAATATGTACAAAATTGCCATGTCTAGGCATACAACAAAGAGCTCTAGAATCAAAATTCATTTCTCTCCATGCTCTAGAAATAATTTATTTCCCTTTGTTTGGAGATTTGATGGTGATAAGTTTGTCACTCATTTCTACTATGCTCGAGGAGTGCTCCTACTGTTCCTCCTAGAGTTTAGCTCCTAGTGAAGTTTTAACTGTTACAATAAGAAGTAAAAACATTAATATATAGAAATTACATTATAAAAAATGATATATTTAACAAAATAATCACTTACGGCCATCTCACGATCACTCTCCATGATGGAAATATTTGCACGTTGATGCTGAGGTGTGCTCAAGCCCTGTATAAACCATCCCAATAGGAATTAAACTATGAATCAATAATGGTTTGATTTTCCACTAGAACTAACATCTATAACAACGAATGTAAATTGAAATTTAGTAATTTGTCTCATACCTCCCCTATTAGATCCATTGAGGATTGTATAGTGGATGAAACACCGATATCCATTGCCCTTGCAACATTTGGAGGTGTTTCCACAACCAACATCTGAAAATAAAACAACAAATTATTGAATCGCAAAAAAATTACAATAGCAATCCATGTCACATGACTTATAATGTATAAGATCTAATGAACAAAATTTTGAGTACAAGTATTAAACTATATATTTCTAATTATCATGCTTACTATTTTTCCTAGCTAAAGCAAATTGAGTGGAAGGGTGCCTTGGTGAATGATGAAAGAGTGGATTATTTAGTGACTCTAATTAGGTTTCTTGTGCACGGATCAATCATTTTTGTTGATAAATAAGATGTTTGAAGCTTGAGGATGATAAGAAGAAGTATTGAAATGAGTTGGCTTGTTGTTGCCTTGTGGTTTACAAATGAAACAATGTGATTTTTGATGAAAAGAGAAAAAAAAATTAGTTGCTTATTCAATTTGATCTTCTCTTGATTCAATTGGGTCAGATGTTGGTGCAGGAGCACCTAGGTCATCAAATACTTTTCAATTTTACAAAAGGGATGAGTGTTCAAATTTGTATTGAGTAAATCACAAAAGGTCATGCAAAAATGATGTAAATTTCATGTTCAAGGTCATATGAGGTCTTATTTGAATGTATTTAAGGTTATGGGTAAGTTCTAGGTGGTCAAAGTGGGAAAATGAAAACAATGCAATAATGTAATATTGTTAAAAGTTGTTAAATTGACAAAACAAGGAAATCAGGCATATTAAGGGTTAAAAGGGGTAGTTTGAACCGATGGAAAGATAGTTATGGAAAAGGAAATATCTTTAAAAGGAATGTAAAGGCGAGAAAAATTAGAAGTTTGTGTTCTTGTAATTAGATTTTGAAATAAAAATTCCTTGTTTCTGAGTTTGCAGCATTACTCCATTGTTTTGTTTTCTTGTGTTGGTAATTTAGGAACACCCAAAGTTAAATCATAGTGTGAATACATGTAAAGAGGAGTTATTTTCCAATTTCAAGAGTTGGAAGGTTAGTTTTAGGAAACAAAAGAATAAAAGGAAGTTTTCAATGCTCGACAGAGTCCTTTTAGAAGCAAGTTTGAGAGTCCAATAGGGTTTTTCTTCACTACTCCACCAATGTAGGTCAAGTAAATTGGTGGAGTAAATTATTGTTAGGATTTTTTGCATGTTTTGATGACTGTAACATGGTGGAGTTGCTACTACACTAGAAAATAGAGGATTTTCCTACACAAAGTGATGCTACAGTCATGGGTCATGAATAAATAAAGCTTGTAGAGGCTTGGAAATGATGTAGAAGGTCTTGGTAGACGTAAAAAATCATGTTCTAAGTGGTAGCTAGAGAAAGAGGTTTGCAAGAGTATTTTTCAAAAAACCCTCCTTGATTTGTGCTTTTACACCCTATAAACAAGGTTTTATTGGATCATAACATTTTCATGGTTTTCAATCCCTATAAATGGTGAAATCTTGAGTTATAAGACATGCTTGAAGATTTTTTTGAGGTTTTGAGTGATTTGGAATGGTTTTGAAGGGGTCTCCTTTGTAAAACAGGCCTAATCTACTAGCCTTTCTTCAGAGGATAGTCTGAAATCTGATGATTTCTTTATGCCAAACATCTAAGAACTTTGATATGTTGTGATGTGCTGGAAAGTGTTTCTAAATGTGCATTGATTTTTTAATAAGCTTTGAGATAGGAATGTAACTACCCAATTCAATGGTTGACAGACCTACTAGAGGAATATGATATTGTCTGATCAAAACAAAGATGTTTGTTTAAACAGTGGAAAGGATGATATTGAGTGTTTGGTTACTATCAAACTAATTATATCATTGATGTCACTAAATTTGGTTAAGGTTTATAAGACATGTTTGGTGACTTTGATGGTTGGATGGGTTAGTATTATGAAGCCTTTTGAGAAAATTGGTGATTAACCACAAGATGATAATCAATATTTTGTTGTAGCAGGAGTTTGTAACCTGTAAATAGACTACTATAGTCAAAATATGGTGAGTACAGTGCTTGATAGTGGACTGATAATTTAGTGAGGTATGGTTTAGTTGATTTTTTTTCTTGGTGAATAAATGAAAGGATGAATTGTTCAAGTGTCAATAATTAGGTTTATGTTGTTTTTATGGCAGCTGAGAATGATGTGAATTTAATTGATTAAGTCAAAGTTTTCTAATATTCTTTTGTCTTTGAATGATTCAATTGGAATATTGATTAGTGGAATGATGAATGATGGCCTATGGAATGGCTAAGATAATTTGAGTGGATTTTGGTTGAATGAAAAGTAGATTTCTGATGAAATTATATTTGATCTTCTCTTGATTCTATTTGGGATTGAAATCCCTTGAAGAAATGATGTTGATTGTGTTTGTTGGATGCTCTGCATCAAATGTACCCTGATGATTGAGTGTCTTGATATGATGCTCTGCATCACTAACTGCCTTATCTATGTTATTGCTTACTATTATGGTTTCATATAGATTTTTTCCAAGCATCCATAGTTTGTTGTGCTGGTGCACCTTTGCAAGCACATGCCTCCATGTGAAGTAATTGCATCATGTTGCTTATGTTGACTTTCTAAACAACTATATTATACAGTTAAAATGTTGTCATCTATCAACATCTACTTATTAGTTATGGAATTTGAAGTAATGCTTTGAGTTTGAATGATGTGTAATGCAACGTAACCAAAAATATGAATATAAACTACGCAAATCTATTAAGTAGAATTCATTCGTTAAGTTCTCTTTATTCTATTACCTCTATGTACGTTTGAGTAAATCCATTGGAACTAGGAGGTGTTTGCTTGAAACCTCCAATATTAGCCTGTTCAACATCCAAAATCACATATTAAAATACCATTTGTAAAATAATGCTATTAACATGTAATAAATTTATAATTGTTTACTAGTTACATACCCCACGAATAGGTGTACTATAGAAATAAGTAGGTGGAGGACCGATGTATCCAGTCTCAACACTATGACCCTACAATTTTATTAAAATAATAAAACTAAATTAGTTAATCTTGCATTTCAGAATCAAAATTTAATAAATTAAATTCAATGAACATGTTGAATTTTAATTGACTATCAATGCCATATGCATGATGCAAAATGTTAGTCATCCTCTCCATCCCCGTAGCAGCATACGGATCCTACGTAGCATCCTCCTGAGTGCCGAGGGGGTCATACGAACAAGTTGCCCCGCAAGATTGACACACATGGGTTCGAAGGAAACCACCCAAAGACTCCCCTAGATGGTGTTGTACAATAGGGCTAGTATGATGGATGAAACTCTAGGTCAAAGTGTTGATCGCTTGCAATGTCTACGTCGGCACTCTCCTTCGCAACAGTAGGCATAACAATGTGCTCATGAGGTGGCCTAGCAAGAGGTCATCTCCCTTGCCACATAGGATCCAGCTATGCATCGGGCCTATCATGAGCCGAACCCCCCCTCTCCCCTGGAACTCCCTCATATCAAAATATTTTGGATTTGGTTCAATATGAACTCACTGTATAGTTTCCTAAGAAAATATTGGGGGACTTCACAATTGTTACATAGTGGGTAATCAATGACCAAGTACCACCTATCATAAAAACCATTCCTGATCTCTTGGTGGTGGCACCAATGAATAGGAAACCTCTTCGCATTGAGGCTAAGATTTTTCTTTTTTCTAGGGTTAGTGAATAAAGAGCACAAATCACCTTTAGTAATTTTTAAATCTTTTACTTGTTTATATGATAGTTTATCTCCATAATATGCCCTAGCTTCCTACCTCCTATCTTGCCATCCCATTATTTGTTGGGTTATTGAATCTACATTTTTTAAGATCTCTTTCATTGAATTTGCTAGGGTCATTCTTTCTGTGGTTGAAGCATTTGGATCACTCAACCTACTGATAAGATCCTCAAATTTTTTTTTGTTGTTCTCAATTTCACTCCTCAAATCTTGTTGAGTGTTAGGAGGGTGTTGAGTGATTGGTAGGGGAGGTTGATTTTGTTGAGGATTTTTTTCTTGAGGAATTTCCTGTTGTTCTTGTTGAGGATTTTGAGGATTTGCAGGTCATTTACATCTCCTACAAATTTAAAAAAAAAAAAACAATCAAATCTAACCTAAAACAAACAAAATCAACTTGAAACTAAGAAATTCAAAAAAAATAGCAAACAATACTTACCTCCTGCACCTCTTCATCGTCATGGCACCATCTTTGCAAAGAAAAAGCAACTATTGTTGATGAATTTTTTTGAATGCCTCCTCCTAGAACACAAGCGCGAAAATGAGGGTTTTTGGCTGTGGGCAGAGCAAAAAAACAAACAACAGAAAATGAATCACTTTCACTTCTTTTTTTTGCTTTTAAAATGACATAACGCAAGCATGTTATAATGCACTCATGTTATGTCATTTTCAAAAAAAAATTGGAGTTGGCCACAAAAGTGTAACCCAACTTCATGCACCCACCCATAATAAGAACAAGGATCACAAAGATAAGGATAGAAAGGATAATAAATATAAGAAGTTGTATTATGTTAAAGAAGAAGTCAAAATCTCTAATGATGAATCTAATTATGAGGGTGATGATAGTGAATGCTTTTTCTTAGCTTTGGAGAATAAATTTGTATATGCTAACCCTAGAAAATGTGCAATAAAGAATGCTCTTGAGAATAAAAAGAATGAGATGGAAGGTACTTTTGTCACTACCTCTCATGCTAAATAGGATGAAGAATACTGGGTGATTGACAGTGGATGCTCTAATCACATGACTGGAGATAAAAGTAAGTTAACTAAACTTCAAAATTATGATGGTGGTTTGGTCATGTTTGGTGATGATTCAAGAGGGAAAATTATTGGAAAAGGTTCAATTAGTTTTGATGGAATTCACAACACTGATAATGTATATTATGTAAAGGGTTTGAGGCATAACCTTTTGAGTATTGGACAAATGTGTAGCAATGGTTTCAAACTTGTGTTTCATAAAAATACCTATGAAATCAGAAAAGGATCTGAAGATATGGTTGTTATTGGAAGGATAACTCATGGAAACATCCATCAACTTAAGGGTGTTGATTGTTAGTACCTTGTATCTCAAGAAAATGAAAGTTAGTTGTGGTACCAGAGGATGAGACATGTAAACTTATATATTCTAGTCAAGATTAGTTCAAGAGATGTTGTCTGAGGTCTACCTGGAATCATAAAGCCTTCTAATACTATTTGTAGAAGTTGTCAGTTGGGGAAACAAAACAGAAGTAGTTTTAAGGGAAAAGAGAAATCTACTTCCAGAATGCTTGAGTTAATTCATACTGACCTCTGTGGTCTGACTAGAACAAGAATCCTAAATGGTTACAGGTATTTCATTCTCCTTAGTGATGATTATTCTTGAATGGAATGGGTTGCTTTTCTTAGAGAAAAGACTCAGGCTCTGGATATGTTTATAGTGTTCAAAGAAAGAGTGGAAAATGAAGTGAACTTGAGAATCAAATGTTTGAGATTTGATAGAGGTGGAGAATTCACTTCTAGTGAATTTAATACATTTTGTAAACAACATGGCATAAATAAATAGTTTTTTGCTCTAAGGACCCCTCAGTAGAATGGGGTAGTTGAGAGGAAGAACTAGACAGTACGCGAAGCTACAAGAACCATGATGAAAGAATCAAATGTATCAGATGTGTATAGGAGAGAGGGAATACACACTATTGTTTATGTTCTTAATATATTTCACATTAGAGGCAACAACACAAAGACTCCTTTTGAGTTATGGACTGGTAAGACTACTACTATGAAGTACTCTAAGGTATTTGGAAGTAGATGTTACATTAAAAGAGATGACGAAAATCTTGGAAAGTTTGATGCTAGATGTGATGAAGGTATTTTTCTTGGGTACTCCACTACCAACAAAGAATATAGATGCTTCAATAAAAGATTAAGGAAGATTGTTGAGAGTGCTAATGTGAAATTTGATTAGGACATGCATAGACCTATTGAGATAAATGAAGTTGAACTTAATGATCCTATCTATGGACATTTACCTAAAGAAAATAAGGAGAAGGAAGAAGAAGAAAAACAGATTGAAGAAGAAGAAGAAATCTTGAAACCTGCTATTAAGACTCCTAAGTATGTGTAGAAGAATCATCCGAAGAAATAGATAATTGGAGATAAGAGTGAAGGTGTGAAAACTAGAAGCAAAGCACCAGCTAAGGTAAACCTGTGTTTACTTTCTAAAATAGAACCTAAGTTTGTGTGTGAAGCATGTGAAGATGAGAGTTGGGTTAGAGCTATGAAAGAAGATTTGTAGAAAATAGAGATGAATCAAACATGGGAATTAGTTCCTAGACTTGAGAATACGAATGTAATTGGTTCAAAGTAGGTGTTCCAAAATAAGTTGAATTTAAATGGTGAAGTTATAAGAAACAAAGCAAGACTTGTATGAAAGGGATACTCACAAGTTGAAGGTATAGACTTTAAAGAAACCTTTTCCCCTGTGGCTAGAATGGAAGTTGTTGGGATGTTTCTGGAATTTTATTCCCACAAGGATTTCAAAGTATATCAAATGGATGTCAAGTCAACATTTTTTAATGGTGAATTGGAGAAAGTGTACATGGACCAACCTGAAGGATTTCAGTTATCTGACAAACCAAATATGGTTTGTAAGTTGAAGAAGGCATTGTATGGACTAAAGCAAGCTCCCAAATCTTGGTATGCAAGATTAAATAGATACCTGACAAAGCAAGGTGTCAGCAAAGGCATTGTTGACATCAATCTTTACTTCAAAGTACAAGGTAACAAAATGTTGATAGTGGTAGTTTATGTTGATGATATCATCTTTGGTGGAAATGAAGGCATGTGTAAAATATTTGAAGAAGAAATGTAAAAATAATTTGAAATTTCCATGATTTGTGAGTTGAATTTCTTTCTTGGTCTTCAACTAAATCAAACTAATAAGGGGATATTCATTTCACAATCAAAATATGTGAAGGAGTTGTTGAAGAAGTTTGGAATGGATGACTCCAAACTAGTTAGTACTCCTATAGTGACTGAATGTAAGCTGAGTAAAGATGATGAATCTGCTAAAACTTTGTGGACAAATATTTTGGATTGCCCAACTGCTTTAAGCTCCTTCTAGGGTTTTTCACCTAAAAGAAGAAAGGATGGGGTCCAAAATGCAAATGTCTACACTCAAGATTAATGTAATGAGGGATGCAATGTGCCTAAATATGATGTCTAAATGCAATAATCTGAAAGAAATATGAAGTTTATTAATGTAAAACTTAAGAAATGCAAAGTGTTGGAAAACACACTATGATATGCAAACATGTGATAAATGACCTAAAAATGCAAACAAAACTAGATAGAAAGCTATGAAATAGAATGTGTGCACCTGGAGGTTGAAAAGAGATGGAATGAAGGTTTGAAATCCTGACAAGATAGTTTTAGATGTCGACTAGGACACTTGTGCCAATCTAGGCGACTTTGTCCCAGATCTGGAAAAACTACCCAAAAACGCATTTCTGCCAAATGCGTATCCAAATCTACAAAAAACTCCAAAAAATAGGTTCAGTGGGACTAATTCACCACTGTTGGTGACTTAGTCCACTTTTGAATTTCTAAAAATCTGAAAGTGGAGTCAGAAGCTCTCGGTTTGCTCTTTCTATTCCTCCAGGTGTCATGTTCTGAAACTACAAAATTTGGGCCTAAAATTGACTTTTAGTGGATATTTTGGCTTTGCAAATAAGGAAATGTATTCAACAAGTCTTCAACTTTATCTTCAATGATATTTAAACCCTCAAAGTACTAAAATCTGCAAACACACAATGAAAGAGAAAGAAATGGTGAATGTTGGGGCATGGGGGTTTGCCTTGGTCAAACCCCTTTTTAGGTAATTAAACAAAAATGAAGAAATTATGTAATGAAGCATGAAATAATGGAATCAATACCTTTCCTTGATGATTGATCTTGAATTTCTACAACAATGGATGTTGATTCAACCTTTGAATGCCATAGCGAGCTATCTTAATGCCCTAGCTTGCTTGAGAAGAATGATGAAGATGAATGATGAAATAAAGAGGAGTGAGTGAATTAGGTCAAATGAGATGGAAAACCCTATATTTATACACAATTATACACTAATTCCCAAAAATACCTCATCACAAGCTGACCTTAGGTCTTAAGGAATAAAAACTCGAAAGAAATTTAAATTTATTTTGATTTTTGAATGAAATTGGACTAAGTCGCCACCAATGGAAACTTAGTCCACTTGGGAATTTGTAAGTGGATGTCAAGAATTGTGATAATTTAAATAATTTTTATCAGGTTCCTCTTCAACAAGACACTTAAGGCTTGTAAGTGTATAAAGGGACCATATAAAGCATAAGAAAGGTGTAAATATTGATGACAAGCCTAGGAAAGTGTGAAATTTTGTTACAACACTTTGAAATAGGTCTTGGTAAGGTTATTTAGGTGAATTATGATATTATGGTCTTAGAAAAGTGTGAAGATGTGTTACAACACCTTTACAAGACATCAATAAATGTATTTTATTCAATTTCCAAGGGCCCAAGACCTAATGTGGATGTGTAAAACACCTCACAACACCAATTCAAGGCTTCATTAAGTCTAATTTGTCATCAATTATTCCCATATCAAGAAAAGTATACACATTTTGGTGATAGATTAAGCCCCCACTTTGGCGAGAGGATGAACTTGCTTCAAACTCACACTAAAGTAGCCATTCAAGAAGATTCCAATCGTACCAATGTGGATGAAAAAGAATGACAAAGATCAAAGGAGGTTGCACAAGCCCCTAGGATCCAAGATCCTAAGTCAAGCCAACATAAGCACAAGAGGACACACACAAATTGATAACTTGCATTAAAACAAGATACATGATCATGCACTGGAAAGAACTAGAAATGAAATTGAGTTGGATCAAGATTCGACCATCTGTCTAACACATTGTGGATTAGATCTAAGCTATTCATTTGGAAAAATAAATGCATAATCAATCTAGGGTGACAAAACTCATGGTTGTCTGCTGGGTGAGAAAGCCCAAAAGTATACTCACTCTAGGGCCACTGAAATTCTAGTTGTCCATGGGGTGAGAAATCCACAACATACTCACTCTAGGGCCATGGAACTTCTAGTTGTCCATGGGGTGAGAAATCCCAAAAGGTGGCTATGGGGAAAGTCGTGCCTTGGAATGGGCTTCCCGCTCAACCATACTAAAGTTATACCTTGAGCATCATAACTTTAATAAGGCACCACAATGAAAAAACTCTTTGAGCTCTATGAAGTAAGAAAAATTTTGTATGTTTGACACTCATAGACAAACAGGATGGTACCACAGGAATGCAAGTTGTGTTATGCAAGGTGGCCATATAACAATTGTCATAAATGGTAAAATAGTGTAAGGAATGTTCAAAGGGATTTTTCTTAGTTCATTAAAGGTTTCATCTTATGGGACATTGCACCAAACATCTCCAAGAGAGGATGTGCCAAAGGAGTATCACACTCTTGGAGGAGATCAAGCCCAATGACACCACCAAGAAGAGGATACATCTCAAGAAGAAAGAAATCACACAATGAAATGTGAGTATCGATGTATGCCCTCACTTTAAAGCAATTTTGAACACTAATATTGTGAGCAATTTCTTTAAAGTAGAAGGAGACATGAGAGCTTACTCAGAAATCCCTATGCCAAGTCATATGTTTTCAATAAGCTACGCCATGAAAGAGGGGTAGTATGTCACATGTGAACCATCTCAAGGCATATCGTCCACATCCCAAGCTTGCTCTTATATGTTCATGAAAGGTTAAAAACTTGTGAAAAGAGGCAATGACAAGTGACATACAAGGACAAGGCTACATAACCCCTTGCCCCCACTAAGTGTAGGACAAGAATGAGCCGAAATGATGAATGAAATGCAGGTGATCAGTATCAATTAGAGGAATTAAGTTCCCCCACATAGGGAAGCATGCCAAACTCATGAAGATGTTGGATTTTATTACCAAAATCCTTAAATTCATTAATGGAGTGACCATGAACTTTATGATATGTACAAAATGAAATCCTGGAATAGAATTTCTTTCGAGTTCATGGAGGAAGTGTGATCAAGTGATCTTCGAGAAGTCTTGACAAGATAACCTCTTGATCAATGGGAGAATTTTATCCTATAGGTTGTGACAGAGATGTTTCTTTCTTAGTATTAATTGGCATACCTTCACAAGACTCTTTAGATTGTGAGATTGTGGGCTCTCCTTTACAGGAGGGTGTAAAATCTAATGAATTCAATTCTTTAGTGTTTTGTGAGATGACATTGACACTAAGCGAAGATGTAGTTGTTTGTTTTGTGTTTTGTAAAGAATGACTTTTAAGACCATTAGTGTTGATGAGTTCAGGATGTATGATTGTTAAGGTTGGTTTAGGAGAATGTTGTGTGATAGTATTGATGTTGAGGGAAGGCTTTTCAGTCTCTATCAAAGGACAATAACCAAGACCATGAGGTGTTTGTTGTGTGAAAGGATATATAGGGTTGCAGATACCTTTTTCATGAGCACCACATCTATTTCAAGTATATCCAAGTTTCTTTATAAGTTCATAACCTTGTCCATAAAGATTTTTCATTTCTTTTAGATCGGGTGGTTGTTCGTCATTGTGTTCGTGAAAGGTTGTTGTATAACTACTTTTTTTTTGGTCCAAAGTGGTTGAGGTGGATGCTTGTGAATGGTCTTCCATGAGGGGGGGTGATGAGACCATAAATTGTCTCATATTTTATCAAAGAAAATCATCTATTTCTTCCTAATGCATTAGTGTTAAAGTGGATTTGAGTAATGATTGAAAGTTCTTTAGTTGTTTAAGGTAGAATGTAAAGTGAATATTTTACTTATTTTAAGTAATTAAATGTGATCCAAGTTTCCTCTAATATGTCTCCATGAAGTGTTTAAGATGATATAATGCAGATAAATGAGTTATTAAATAACTCATGGTAAGAAGAAGCTTCATAGACACTTGCAGCAGAGAGCTCTAGACACTTGAAGAAATTAACTCCTGAAAGCTTCATAAGGATTTGAAGAAATAATGAGAAGATAGAGAAGACTCCCAGCACACTCCTACATTCAAGCCAAAATCATGGAGCATCATTCATTCCTGAATTAATGGGATGAGTATTTATTTCATGTTGAGTTTTAAGATCTCTCACAATTATTAAATTTCATGCTTCCTTCTTCCAACCAAAGATAACTCAAGTTACCACATCACTCAAATGTTTTTGCATGATTATAGCATGTTATTCATGCTAATCAATGATTTGGTTGACTGAACTGAAGAATAATTCGTTCATTCATGTTCAACACTCAATGACTTCCTAAAAATTAGTTGACTAGAAATTGTCAAAAACATAGTCTTAGTAAAACAATGATGTCTCCCTTGTTTCTCAATGAAATTCAAAAATTAAAAGGGTATGTGCAAGATCATCATGGAAAAAACAGGCCCTTACGTGGCAAAAAAATCAGAAAAATCATAGTTAGGCAACTTGACATAAAAAATTGAATAAGTTATCTATATTATTTCAAAAATATGTAAGAATAGAATCTGTAGCAAATTGAATGTATTTTCTAAACTACTAGGTTTATTTAAAATATATATATATATATATATCTATTTGGTGAAAAATTGAAATTTCAATGCAATAGTACTTAAATTTTAGGGAAAAAATAAGAAGTAGGTGTCTGTCTGACCACCCTAACCATGATAAAATGATAATATTTTTTTTATAAGATTTTAGATATAAGTAGAGGACTCATGTCCTGATGTGATGCATATTTTTTTGTAATTTTTTCCCAAGTAAATAATTAATTATGAATTTTTTATTACAACTATTAAAAAATATAAAAAATTGTATGTCTAACTACTTTAACTTGGTCAAAACTTCATGAAATTCAATTTTTATTTTTTTAATCCTATAGTATGTGAAACATAGAATGTGAAGCATGTTTTGGATTCAAAAAATGTGATACCGTTTGAAAGCTATAGATTTTTTTCAATCATCCTATCAATTAGGACTTTAGCCATAATTCAAATAGAAAATGAATAATAATTATTTATTAAATTCAAAGTAAAGAATAATTTATATTGGTGGAAAGTTGAGAATATCTTTTAAAAAACCTTTTCATTTCATCAATTTTGGGTAAAAAAAAAGTCGTCAACCACATACCCTACACATACCCATCATATCGCCACTTTTTGGCCCATCATGATCCTGCACATACCCAAAAAATGATATGGAAATTAGATTTGAAGGGATAAAAATCCTTTTGAGAATTTGGCATGATTTGCATCAAGGAAGGAGCAGTACGTGATAGAAAATGACTGAGATAGAGTGGTGTGATTGAGGACATCAACTTTAGTTTTTTAGAGTTTTGTAAACAACCCCTCAAAAATAGGATCTTGGATCCACATTCCTAGTGGATTGGTTGGATAGATAAATAAAATGAATTTTATAAATACAATGTAATCATTTGATCAAAAGGAAGGGGATTAGAAAGACTTGGTTTAGCCTGAGGAAATAGAATAGTTTTAGTTTCATTTCTAGCTATGTATTTCCAACTTTCTAAGAGTAAATTTGAATTCAAGAAATCTTTTCATTTCCAGTAAGTGTGAAGTAGTTTAGCCTTTTCAATTCTTGCAAGTGTTCCCTAGATTAGTTCCCTTTCATGCAACTTTCCTTCATGCAAATAGGATTTATTTCTGCAAATAGAATAAATTGTCAAGAAAGTTTTCTACTTTCTCTCTTGCAGACGGCCATGGACACCACCTTGGATTGATAAATTAAATGACGAGGATTACAATGACCCCATCACTTTTGGCATCATTTTCAGGGATAGGTGCCATTAGGGAATCAAGAAAACTAGTTTGGCAGCCTTTTAGATTTAGAAGTTCTTCAAGAAGGATTTTTCTTTCAAAACCCCCCCAAAATACAAAATAAAAACCCCAAGATTCTAGATCTAAGGGAAAAACCTACTATTTTTTTCAAAATATCCTTAGTTGGAGGACCATCACTCCAAATCCTAACAAAGGATATTTCTTTAAGGAAAGAATTGATGGATTATTGCTTGCAAGAGGTGCAAAATACAATGAAGAGATCTCATATTCATTACAAAATCTTGCAAAAAGGAGAATTATTTGGAGACCTTCAAAGTCCAAGAATGGCTGCCCAATCAGATTTTTGAAGTCAAAGGAGGGCTTCCCAATCAAAGATTTGAAGAACAAGGAGTTGTTTCCAGTCATGCATGCAATAGATCAGAAGGAAGGATTGCAAGAACTCTCCAATCAGCCCATGTATTTGCTAGAATCATAAATCATGGAGAAGGTTTCCACTTCAAAGAAAGGTGAAGCATTGAGTTTCAAAAAAATTGTCATCTTCTTTTCATTCTCTTCTCTCAAAAAATTGAACGCACAGAAACATATTTTAAGAAAGGGAAGATATTTTTTAGAATGAGTTAATGGTTATGTGTAACCTCTCTACATAATTAAGTAGATTAGGTTAGGGTATGTTTTATTTTTGCAAATAATTTCATTGCACATGCTATTTCCTCTTCTCTAAGGTTGTAAGCATGTACTTTTCTATACAAGTTGCTGCTCTAGAAACTTGTAGCAAATATTTTGGAAATATGGATGACTGATTAGTGCAACAAAAATAATGATGAAGTAATTTGAGTTGGTATTCAATGTAAAAGATCAAGTTGCAACTCTCAAAAGTTGAAGAAATTCTTTGCATGCAGCATGGAGAAAGTGAACTACAACTCATGTGCATGATGGTTGCATGGAAAACTAAGATAAAATTTGGTATTTACTTTATTATTTTACTCTTATTCAACTTAAATAAATTCTTTCATTTTACTCAATCCACTCAAAAAAAGAAGAAAAAGTACCTAAAAGAATATCGTGAGATTTATGGACTATTCAGGAGTTGTTTGGAGCTAAAAAACAAAAAAAAACACATCTAAAAGTAGTTCTAAGATTTAAGGAGAAATTTGAACCTATCTAGAGTTATTTTGGAACTATTTAAGAGTTGTCAAGAACTATTTAGGAGTTGTCAAAAACTGTTCAGGAGCTATTCAAAGCAACTGCTAAAAAACTGAATTTATTGAATTTGAAGGCTCATTATAAGTTGCAGAGGGACCTGCAATATTTTAGGTGTGGGGGAAATGATGAGACCATAAATTGTCTCATATTTTTTAAATAAAATCATCTATTTCTTCCTAATGCATTAGTGTTAAAGTGGATTTGAGTAATGATTGAAATTTCTTTAGTTGTTTAAGGTAGAATGTAAAGTGAGTATTCAATTTAATTTTAGTAATTAAATGTGATCCAATTTCCTCTAATATGTCTCCATGAAGTGTTTAAGATGATATATTGCAGATAAATGAGTTATTAAATAACTCATGGTAAGAAGAAGCTTCATAGACACTTGCAGCAGAGAGCTCTAGAAACTTGAAGTAGTTAACTCCTTAAAGATTTGGAAGGCTTTGAAGAAATAATGAGAAGATAGAGAAGACTCCCAGCACACTCCTACATTCATGAAAAATCATGGAGCATCATTCATTCCTAAATTAATGGGATAAGTATTTGTTTCATGTTGAGTTTTAAGATCTCTCACAGTTATTAAATTTCATGCTTCCTTAGAGAACTTCCAACCAAAGATAACTTAAGTTACCACATCACTAAAATTTTGTTGCATGATTATAACATGTTATTCATGCTAAGGATCAATGATTTGGTTGATTGAACTGAAGAATAATTCCTTCATTCATTTTCAACACTTGAAGACTTCCTAAAAATTAGGTGCCCAAAAATTGTCAAAAATGCAGTCTCGGTAAAACAACAATATCTTGCTTGTTTCTAAATGAAATTCCGAAATTCAAAATGATTTGGAAAGTATATTCAAAGGGATAAAACCCCTTTTGATAATTTGGTGTGGTTTGCATCAAGTAAGGATCAATATGTGACAAAAAATGACTGAGACAAAAGTGGCATGATGGAGGACAACAACTTTGGTTTTTTAGAGTTTTGTAAACAACCCCTCAAAAATAGGATCTTGGATCCAAATTCTTAGTGGATTGGCTCGATAGATATAGAATATGAATTCTATAAATACAATGTAATCATTTGATAAAAAGGAAGGGGTTTAGAAAGGATTGTTTTAGCTTGAGGAAATAGGATAGTTTTAGTTTCATTTCCAGCAATGTATTTCCAACTTTCTAAGAGTAAATTTGAATTCAAGAAAGCTTTTCATTTCTAGAAAGTGTGAAGTATTTTATCATTTTCAATTCTTTCAAGTGTTCCTTAGATTAGTTCCATTTCATGCATCTTTACTTCATGCAAATAGGATTTATTTCTGCAATTAGAATAGACTGTCAAGCAAGTTTTCTACTTTCTCTCTTGCAGACAGCCATGGACACTGCCTTGTATTGATAAATTAAATGATAGGATTGCATGACCCCATCAGGTGGTGTGAATTCTAAGGAACCCCAATAATCAACTAATAAATTTGAGTGTTGTTCTTTGTGTTTTGGTTGTATAGGTTCCACTTGTGTGGTTGGTCTTAAGGTGTTCAAGGGGTTCTCTTTTTTTTTTTCAAGTTGCAAGACACTATAAGGCTCATGATCAGCATCAACTATGTGGATTGTGTTATTGTAAACACATTTCATTTTATGATGAAGAGTTGAAGGTACTACATTCATCTCATGAATCCATGGTCTTCCTACAAGAAGATTGCATGAAAGATTATGAGGCATGACATGGATCAATGTTTGCAATGTGACCACTCCAATTGTAATAGGCAAAGTGATCACACTAAGCGATTTCTTTTCTTCATTTTCAAAGCCCTTAATAGATATAGAATCAAGTTGAATTTTTGATTTATCCACATGAAGCCTATCCAAAATATTTACACTACACACATTAAGAGCGAAGCCATTGTTAACAAGGGTTCGCTTTATCCTTGTTCTATTTGTATTGAGCAATGATCACGAATGACTCATTTTTTTTTTGCACATCCAAAGGGGGGGAGTTCACGGGTATGTGTAGGATCATCATGGAAAAAACAGGCCCTTAAGTGGCAAAAAATTCAGAAAAATCAGAGTTAGGCAACTTGACATAAAAATTTGAATAAGTTATCTATATTATTTCAAAAATATGTAAGAATAGAATCTATAGCAAATTGAATTTAGTTTCTAAACTACTAGGTTTGTTTAAAAAAATAAAAAACCTATTTGGTGAAAATTTGAAATTTGAATGTAGTAGTACTTAAATTTCAGGGAAAAAATAAGAAGTAGGTGTCTGTCTGACCACCCTAACCACAATAAACTAATAAGATTTTTTTATAAGATTTTAGATATAAGTAGAGGACTCATGTCCCAATGTGATGCATATTTTTTTGTAATTTTTTTCCAAGTAAATAATTAATTCTTATTTTTTTATTACAACTTTTAAAAAATATAAAATCCTCATATGTCTAACCACCTTAACTTGGTCAAAACTTCATGAATTTTTTTTTTCTTTTTTTAATCCTATAGTATATGAAGCATAGAATGTGACACATGTTTTGGATTCAAAAAATGTGATACTGTTTGAAAGCTATAGATGTTTTTCAATCAACCTATCAGTTAGGACTTTAGTTGTAATTTGAATAGAAAATGAATAATAATTGCTTATTAAATTCAAAGTAAAGCATAATTTATATTGGTGGAAAGCTGATAATCTCCTTTAAAAACCCTTTTCGTTTCATCAATTTTGGGTTAAAAAAGTCGTCAGCCATAAACCCATCATATTGCCACTTTTTGGCCCATCATGATCCTGCACATACCCTCACTTTGGTGGAAAAAAATGTCAACATTTAATCCTTGAATTATGACTATTATGTCATTTGGTTTCACATTAAAAGGGATAGGAACTTGTTGTAAGGTCATTTGAAGCATATTGTGATAGGTAGGTGAATTTTGAAGAAGGTACCAAAGGGAGATCTTTGTGGGAGTGCTCTTAAGTTTTTCAACGAGATCATACTCCCTTAATCGAGGAGGAGGAGGAAAATTAGGCAACAGTAGGGAAGTCGGGGTTGGTTGTTATGGTTGCAGATTGTTTCTAGTGTTGTATGTATGAGCAATGGTATTTTGACTCGATTGTTGCGACACATTATTCTGAGGTGGGTAAAGGGTGAATTTGGCTTTGTGTGGAGTTGGAGGTTTGTGTGATGGTGGGTAAAGAATGAGTTCAGGTTGGCATTGAGTTTTTTTTTTGTGTGAAGGTGGGTATAGAATTAGAGGATTCTTAAGATGTCCCATGAAGTATGTATGAGGTCCATTGATTGAGGCAGATCTAATGGACACTTGTGCGTTCATAACCTCAGCGGTCTTATTTTGATGAATCTCTATTGTAGAGAAATCTAGAGTCACCTTTTTATCTAAGGAAGACACATTACTATTGTTTTCATTTTCTTGCACCATGATATTCTCCCAAGGAGGAGAGTTTTTAGGATAACTACAAATCAAATTTTCTTGACTTTCATGGATTGTTTCTTCAAAAATGACTTCATTGCAAGTAGGGGAATGATCACTAGTTGAATTATCTTGTTTAGGTGAAAGGGAACAAGAGTCCCATGACCATCATTGATTGTGTTTTCTAACAACAAAGTATCTTCTTCACAACTAGGAGAGATATTAGGAGGACAAATATTGTTGTCATGATTACCTATGGTTGTGTTAGTTGGTTGTGAATGTCTTGTCCACTAGAAGAGGTAAAAGGAGAGAAAAAACTAGGATTCTCAAAACTCTCATGAATTGATTCTTCTACAATAATATCTTCTTCACCAAGCAGAGAGATATTAGGAGAAGAACAAGGATGATAGGAATTTATTAGCACAAAGTTGTGTCACACTTTCAGCCAATTTATTAGCACAACTGAAATTAAGTATTTCTAACTAAAAATCAATTTTGGTCAAACATATGATGTAGTAAGATTCATTCTAGCTAAGTTAGATACTTCCACAACTTTTTCAGCTAAAATTGTTGGCTAAAAATATATGGAGCACCACTTTGAGTCCAATTTACCAAAAAAATAAAATTATTTGAAAAACTTGAAGTTTCAATAACTCCTACTAATGTAAATAACATTTTTTTTAAACTATAAAAATACCCTTTGGTAGATGCATGTGTAGTTTTCAAAAATATATTTATTTTAATAGTTTAATTATTATTTAAATTTTATTTTTTATTTTACTAAAAGTAGGCTATCAACACAAAATATTAGGTCGATTACCATGCCAAGGAAACATACTAAAACTTATTAAAAAAATTGAAAAATATGATTCACTAGATAAAAGAATATATTTCAAGATGGTATAATTTTTTTTCCATTTTAGATAAATATTTAATATGAAAGTTGGCGTCTGATGGAAACATCTATTTTTTTATTCATGCACATTTTAATATTTATTTAAAAATATATAATAATCAAAATTGGAAAAAAATATATCCATACACTAAAGTTTCAAGTTATAAATACACACAAAAATTTTGAAAGAAAAAAAAAATACTATTAAAAGTTTGACGTCCCATGCAACTTCATTTTTCAGCATTTTATCAACAACTAAATTATAGTGTTAATTTATTAAAAACTAGTTTAAAATATTTTTATTTTTTTTAAATACAAACATAAAATATACTAAAATATACATATTATACTAGTTTACATCATTTCAAAATTCAAAACATATATGTCACTTTTTAGTGATTCAAGTTTAAAAGTTGGATCAATGTTGGTTGTTTCCTTTGTAAAGTGTGACATAGCTTTGTGCTTTTACCCTAAGGTTGTATTCTCTTTCACAAAAACACTCTCATAGGGAGGAGATAGGAAATGTTTCTTAACATGTCTAAAGATGTAAGATATTAACATTGTTTGAACAAAAATGAAAAGCACTTGTAACCATGTCATGCAATGTTTCAGCGATATAAACAATGTATATGCAAGGATGCAAAACATTTTTATCCAATGTATGCAAAAATTTAAGAATGTAAACAATGTATAAGAAAGAATGAAAAGCACTTTTATCAAACTTATGCAAAGTTTTGTGAATAGAAATATGGTGTATGCAAAAGTGAAAAGTGTTTTTATCCATGTTAGGAAATTTTTTAAAAATGTAAGGATTTTCAGATCTAAGGATGCTTTAGATTGAAATGATTTGAAAAATGGCTGCCCTAAATTGACGTTTATGAGTAAGATGCATAAAACAAATGATCCCAAAACTTTCCAGACTTATAGTATATGATACTAGGAGGCTTAGGAAGCACAAAAATGAGGTTTATGATGTTGTAATAGACAATGAAAAATCTAGACTGGGACTAAGTCACCTAGAATGACAAATTAGTCCCAATTAGAGTTTTTTTAAAACTTTTAGAATTTTTTAAGTGGTCTTGATGCTTTTTAGTTTGGATGTGTAAGATAGGAATACCACCACGTACAAGGCCCTAGTTCACAGAGGGAAAAGATGCAGAAGGCTGCCCTAACTTACCTCAGCTTAGCAGAATGTTTAGGAAATGAGGATGAGAAGGATGAGGACTATAAACTCCTGTAATCACTCTACAATCCTAAGATTTGAAATGGGGCTAGGTGAGCTAGTTTTCAAGCTCAACACTATATCTTGAATAGCTCTCTATCAGAGGACAAGAGAGCAGATCCAGAAAAATAGTGCAGCGCGCTGGCGTCTTTAAGGTGCATTGGCATCTGTATGACCAGACGACCAAAAATACAACGTGAACTATCAGAAAACAAGCTAGCAGCCTAGCTAATTACTTCTAAAAGAGAAAAAAAACACTATGAAATATGAGAAGTACAAATGAATGTGATAAAGTAAATATACCAAAGCTAGGGTGACGAAGATGATTTCGTAGAACCTATTCGCCAACTAGCTCCTTCAAAGCACATATACCTACACACAAAAAGAGAGGAAAATGTTGGGTGGTTGTATAGGGTCCTGCCTCAGTCAGACCCCTATTTATCTTTTTCCACCTTCATGGACAACCAAGAAAGCGAGATAAAGACAATAATGTAGTAAAGAGCACAAAAGCATTACAAAATAATAAAGTGCTAACTCAACCAAGTGATAGAGAGGAGAAAAGGGAAGCTTACCACCTCCACCAAGAGCACTCAAGGTTGCTTGGGGGAGAAAATGAGAGTACTCAAGCCTTTGTTGCAATGGTGTTTCATTCCCAACTTGCTCTATCAAAGTGATGGAGTATTATGTTTGTTGCAATGAGGTGCAAGAATGTTATTTGAGAGCTTGAAAGTGAGTGCAAGAGTGTGAGAATGGATGCTTGAAGTGTGTATAGGATCAAAATAAGTTAGAATGCATGTTGAAGGAATGAATTTGAATGAGGGAATGAATGAAACATCCATATTCAGGTCATTCGGTCAAAGGGGGCATTACAACTTGAATCCCAATGAGAAGTGTAATGCCTTTGCAGGTTCAGCCGCAGGAATCTACCAGGGATGTAAGCATGCCGCGTGGACGTCGGTGTGCCACGTGGGTATCCCCAACAAAAATGCCTCCACCGATGCTCAAAATAGGCACCAAGTGGGATGCAAGCAGCGGGATTAGGTGGAATTAAGCCTCTAAAGTTGGTTTTCTAAAGTGGAAAGAGGCAAAGGTGGAATTTAAACATGGGGTGAAAATTCACTCCTATACACTTTTCTCCCACTTTAGTGAGCATGAGTACTAATGAGTGCTTGGTAAAGTAGATCAAGGAGAGTGTAAGGTTATAAATGTATACCTGAACCATTGAGGAAGCAGACCACGATCTAGTGTACCTTAAGGTGCAAGGAAAGCAAAGTACTTCATAGCTGCTTGGAAGTATGAAGTTGAAGAAAGAAAGTTCCTTATAGGTTCTCGGTCCTTCAAGGAAGGTGTCCCCCAAGAACTCTAGCATGGAGGATACCTCGTGAAGCAAGTTCCTTACATGCTCCTAGTCCTGCAAGGAAGGTGTCCCCCAAAAACTCTAGCATGGAGGATACCCCATAAAGCAAGCACCTCGCAAGCTCTCAGTCCTACAAGGAAGGTGTCCCCCAAAAAATCTAGCATGGAGGATACCCCATGAAGCAAGCACCTTACAGGATTTTAGTCCTCCAAGGAAGGTGTCCCCCAAAAAATCTAGCATGGAGGATACCCAAAGGAAGCACCCTACAAGCTCTTAGTCCTATAGGAAAGTTATTCTCCAAGAACTCAAGCATGAAGAATACCCAAGGAAGCACCCTACAGACTATAGCTCTATAGGGAAGGTAACCCCCAAAATATCTCGCAAGGAGGAAACCTACGAAAGCATTGTATAGGCTCTCAGACCTATAGGGGAGCCACCCCCAAGATCTCCCACATGGAGTAAGTTCAAAGGAAGCACCGTCCAGGCCCTCAATCTTGTAGGGAGGTAACCCCCAAGATCTCTCACATGGATGAAACCTAGGAAAGCGGACTCCGCAGAGTCAGGAAGTGCCCATGTAGTGGATAGTCTCGTAGACCATCGGTAGTTTTGAAAACTTTTGAATGGCTCCCTTGGGAACCCATTGTGAAGAGGGGGTCCACTCAAGGGACGCACAATTAAAAAATAGGCATTCTCTAGGGACGCGTAATTAAAAAATAGACATTCTCTTTCTTGAATCAATCCTTTATCAAGGAATCCTTTTGAAAGATATTCACTTCATCAAGGAATTCAAAAGGAATAATATGCTCCCACATGAGGGGAAGGTCAAAGATATTCCCACTTCGGAGGAAGGTTTAAAATTCATTTCTTTACGAACCCCTGATGAAGGAAACATGTGTTGTTAGGGTTCCAAGTTGAGAATGCAATTCTGAAGAAAGGTTTGTGAAGACTTTTGAGAAAAGATAATTCATTGGAAACGAATGCATTTTCTAAAAATCAAAATATTGAAGAAATAACATTGTCACACATTAGAGGGACAACTCAAGCAAAGAAGAGAGAAAGAAAAAGAGAGAAATACAAAAAAAGGGCATAGGGGGATCTGATTTAGTGGGGTCAGATCTTTCTAAGCTCGTATAATAGGTAACTGTTGTTCAATCTGAAAGATCATCAATCCCTAACTATATCAGGAAGAATGCATAGAAAATAAAGTAAAAATAAAAATTGGGTCAATGGAAGGGAAGCCTAAATGCCCCCAGGGTATGTGCAGGATCATCATGGAAAAAATAGGACCTTAAGTGGCAAAAAATTCAGAAAAATCGAGTTAGGCAACTTGATCGTAAAAATTAAATAAGTTATCTATATTATTTGAAAAAATAAGTAAGAATAGAATATATAGAAAATTGAATGTAGTTTCTAAACTACTAGGTTTTTAAAAAAAAAAAAAAAATCTATTTGGTGAAAATTTGAAATTTCAATGCAAGAGTACTTAAATTTTAGGGAAAAATAAGATGTAGGTGTATGTTTGACCACCCTAACCACAATAAAATGATAATTATTTTTATAAGATTTTAGATATAAGTAGATGACTCATGTCTCGATGTGATGCATATTTTTTTGTAATTTTTTCCAATTAAATAATTAATTATGAATTTTTATTACAACTTTTAAAAAATATAAAAAACTTGTATGTCTGACCACCTTAACTTCATCAAACCTTCATGAAATTCAATTTTTCTTTTTTAAATCCTATAGTATGTGAAGCATAGAATGTGATGCATGTTTTGGATTCAAAAAATGTGACACTGTTTGAAATCTATAGATGTTTTTCAATCAGCCTATCAATCAGGACTTTAGTTGTAATTTGAATAGAAAATGAATAATAATTACTTATTAAATTCAAAGTAAATAAAAATTTATATTTTTGGAAAGCTGAGAATATCCTTTAAAAACCCTTTTCGTTTCATCAAATTTGGGTTAAAAAAAAATCATTAGCCACATACCCATCATATTGCCACTTTTTGGCCCATCATGATCCTGTACATACCCCCTAACGCTTTGCATCGTCCCCAATTTATCAAAATTCAAGCACAAACATGGAAGAATGATGATAAAAATATAAGAAGGTTTACGACACAAAAACCATGTCTGTATCCAAGCACCAACAAGGGTGACAAGGGTCATCCAGGCACACATAGCACAATCATGGGGGAACACATCACAAAACACACACACACAAAATATCTAGAAGAGGCCTCCTCCTAGCATTGATTATCCAAGAGGTTATCTTCTTCCCACTCTAGATCATCGTAAGGCGAAGGAGGATGAGCTTGCAATGGTGGGATGTTAAGAGGAGCATCCAACCCTCCCATAACAAGGGCCAAGGAAGAGGGCCCCTTGAGGTCCCCTCCACTGAGCTCTTATGGAGCTAGGGTTAGCGATTTCGTGAAGATTGCTGACAAGGCTGGGACATCATCCATAGATTTAAACATGCGCTCCACAGGAATGCCATGTCTAACTTCAGTAGACGGGGTAGGTTGCACCTAAGATTCACTGCTAGGCTCACCGAGTGACTCAGGAGTGGTGACAAATTTAGGAGAAGCTGAGACTAGTTCCGTTACTAGGACAGAACAAGTCAACATAGGACCACCTTGCGGAGAAGGTGAGATCCTCTTACATCCTTTGTTTCTAGAAGGACCACTCTCCACCTTTTTCTTTGTCGGAGGAGATGAACTCCCCACAGATGAGGCTAGAGGTGTAGAGGAAGAGGAGGAAAGAACCACAATGGATACAACTCAAGTATTAATCATATCCATGGACTTTGGAAAAGGATACATATCTGAAATAGACATCAGTGAAGGCGGCTCCATAGAAGGTGTGATGAACACTTGTACCCCCTTGAGGTCAAGTGCATTTACACTCGCAGTGGAAGTAGCACAAAACTAGACCAGAGAGAAGTAGGAGGAAGGGAAGAGGGCAACACTACAAGAGGCCTTTAAGTAGGGGTGGTTGTGTCTTCCCCCACACTTTGTGAGTTAGCCTACTCAGCTAAGAGGGCCTTTTACCGATACTTGTGCTCACACGTAAGGTAGTTTCTTTGACTCTTTGAGATAGAGGCCAGAGGCTGTGAAGGAGGAGAAGGTTCCTACTCAACCATGGGAATTTCCAACATGACCATTTTCGATGGAGGAACGGATTCTTGAATGGGAGTAGGAGAAAGAGGTTAAGGAGCAATAGGAGGAGTCATCTCAAGAGCCTCGGTAGCGGGCCTCTTCTTGTTCACTGCCTTGGTAGCAAGAATGATAGGAGGCCACAAAGGTTGAGAAAAAGAGGACTCTCCTCGAGAGACCTTCGTCATACCGAATGGGTCTAGGCTTCGTCGGCAGAACAAGTTCAAATGTGGGACGCTTAGGCTTTCACCAAGTGGGCACCATAGGATTCTCCTACAAACAAGGAGTGAAACTTGATGGTACCATGACAAAGCAAAAAGAAGCGTCAAATTGACCAGTAGAAGAGGAGAAAGGAGGATCGCAAGACCAATTCTCTTCTTCCTTCCTTCGTGCCTTAGCAGCATCACTGTTAGCCTTTAAGCAGGCCCTATTTGAAATAGCATAAGGCGAGGGAGGGAATCTCACTTTCATCCTTAAGCACCCTTTCTTATAATTCAGATATGTTCGGTGTAGAAGGTCTGTCCTAGGCAAGAGAGGACCAACGGGCATAGGCCAAGAGTAGTCCAAGGAGTAGCTACCACGTGCAACTGGTGGTCTATAACCGATGTCATTTATTATGTGTATGGAACCCTCATGGATAAATTTTAGACATTTATGCATGACCAAGGGATACCCAATTTCACCCTAAAGAGCTTAGACCCAGGGATAATTTCAAACAAGAGGTTCAAAAATTTAGGTCCCACTAGGACCAATAGGACAATACTACCTAAAGGGGGCACAAAAAGCCCATCATGTGTGTGGATGGTACTCATGGGTGCATCATACCCATCTTTATGTAAAAAGTTGATTAGCATAATCTCCTCAGTTATGATTTTTATTGGTGACATCAAATCAACGAGAACACCGGATATGATGTTTCCATTGATCCGCATAGGAATATAGAGAGGAGATGGTTCCCTGTTAAAACCCATCGGTGGGTCCTATGAAGTGAAGGTTATACCAGAACCACTATCCATAGGTTGCATAGAGGGGATAGCTTGATGTAAGAAGGAGGCCATTACATACACTAGACAATACTTTCACAGAGTCCCTAAAGGTAAAAGGATAAGATAATGATCCAACTAAGGCTTTGTTACACAATACCTTTGGAACCTTCCAACTATGACAACTAGGGGTCACAGGTTGGGTTGTAACGTGACAGCCTCACAACACTCACACCTACAACACTCCAAGAGTACAAAGAAAGGAACTATTAGTATTGCAAAAAAGAACCAAAATGTAATATAGGTGGACCACCATGTGCAAGACCCCAGGTCACGAAGGGCCAAGATGCAGAAGGCTGCCCTAACTTACCTCGGCTTAGTGGAATGCTTAGGAAATGAGGATGAGAATGATGAGGACTATAAAGTCCTACAATAAATCTGCAATCCTAAGACTTGAAATGGCGCTAGGCGAGTTGGTTTTCGAGCTCAACACTGTATCTCAGATACCTCTCTGTCAGAGGATGAGAGCATAGATCTGGGATGACAACACGGAGCGTTGGCATCTCTCATGTGTGCTAGCATCTGTATGACCAGAGAACTAAAAATACAATGTAAACTATCAAAAAACAAGCTAGAAACCTAGCTAATAACTTCTAAAAGAGCAAAACAACACTATGAAATATGAGAAGTACAAATGAATGTGATAAAGTAAATATACCAAAGCTAGGGTGACAAAGATGATTTTGTAGAAGAACCTATTCACCATCTAGCTCGTAAAATCATGTACACATACACACAAAAAGAAAGGAAAATGTTGGGTGGTTGTATAGGGGCCTGCCTCAGTCAAACACCCGTTTAGGTGTTTCCACCTCCATGGACAACCAAGAAAGCGAGATAAAGAGAATAATGTAGTAAAGAGCACAAAAGTACTACAAAACAGTAAAGTGCTAGCTCAACCAAGTGATAGAGAAGAAAAAAGGGAAGCTTACCACCTCCACCAAGAGCACTCAAGGCTTCTTGGGGGAGAAAATGAGAGTACTCGAGCCTCTGTTGCAATGGTGTTTCGTTCCCAACTTGCTCTATCAAAGTGATGGAGTGTTATGTTTGTTGTAATGAGGTGTAAGAATGTTGAGCTTGAGTGCTTGAAAGTGAGTGCAAGAGTGTGAGAATGGATACTTGAAGTGTGTAGAGGATCAAAACAAGTTAGAATGCATGTTGAAGGAATGAATTTGGAGGGAATGAAAGAAATAGCCATTTTCAAGTCAGTCGGTCGAAGGGGGCGTTACAACTTGACTCCCAATGAGAAGTGTAACACCTCTGCAGGTTCAACCGTAGGAACCTACTAGGGATGCAAGTACATCATGTAGACATGTATGCACTGCACAGGCATCCCTGACAGAAACGCCTCCACCGACACTCAAAGTAGGCGCCAAGTGGAATGCAAGAAGCGGGCTTAGCTGGAATTAAGCCTCTGAACTTGGTTTTCTAAAGTGGAAAGAGGCAAAGGGGGGATTTACATATGGGCTGAAAATTCACTCCTATACAAGATGATCTGAATACTAAAAGAAAATACTATTTTTAGACGTTTTGCAATGATTTAAAATGCAAAAATGTAAACTATATGCACTTTCACTAATGCAAAATTTTAAAATCCTAGGATGCAAAACAATGCCAAACCGAATGCAATGCTCATGAAATTTAAACCTATCATGCAAATGAAATAAAAAGAAAAAATGTTCAAAATTCGGTTTCACCAAAATGTGGACAAATATTTTGGATTTCTCAACTGCTTTTATAAGCTCCTTCTAGGGTTTTTCACCTAAAAGGAGAAAGGATGGGGTCCAAAATGCAAATGACTACAATCAAGATTAATGTAATGAGTGATTTAATGTGCCTAAATATGATGTATAAATGCAATAAGCTAAAAGAAAGATGACTTACTAATGTAAAACTTAAGAAATGCAAAGTGTTAGAAAACACACTGTGATATGCAAACATGTGATAAATGAGGTCTAAAAATGCAAACAAAACTAGATAGAAAGCTATGAAACAGAATATGTGCACCTGGAGGTTGAAAAGGGATGGCATGAAGGTCTAAAATCCTCATGAACCAACAATTTTTGTGGTGCTATGTACTTCTCTTGCACTCTTAGTGTTTTTCATCTAAAAGGAGAGAGGTAGACCTAAAAACTATGGTGGTTCACTCAAACTAAGGTATGTATGATGGAATTATGACTAAATGAAATGATCTAGATGTATCTAATTGATAAAATTAATTGATTATGAATGCAAAACTAATGAAATATGAAGTGTTTGAAAACACGGTGTTGTATGCAAAGATGAACTCAAAACATGAACAAATACAAACATAATTAGATGAGACTAAAAAAGTGCACCTTGAGATGAAATGCTAATATTGGAAGGTTCTAGAATCTGTATGAAATCACTGTTGATGACTAGTGGGACTCATTCGCCATTAGTGGTGAATCAGTCATGCTTTTGGTAAACTTTGCCAGAACCAGTTTCTGACTGTCGGGAACTGAATTCTGATGAAATCAAATTTTCTAGCCTATAGGTGAGACTCATTTTCACTTAATGGAAAATTATTCCTCCTCCAAAATTTTGAAAATTCAAGGTTCAATCATGTGGGTCCAGATCTACACTTGTCTTGTTGTCGGGTTGATAGAGTCAAATCTGTAGAAAATGGATTGAATGTTGTCTCCAATCTTGAATTAGGGTTTAGTTGACTTGAACCACTTTGATGAATTGATGACCACTTTTCAATACCTATTTCTTTGACAAATCTACCTACAGGACCTACAAACACACATACAAAGATGGGGAAATGGTTAAGGGTTAGAGTGTAGGGATTTTCCTTGGTCAAATCCCACTTTGGTAATCAAACCCTTGATAAATAAATGAAATAAAAACAAGAAAGGAATGATGAATAAACAACATAAAAATTTCCTAAACTCACCAAACCCTTATTGTTGAAGTCTGAAGATATGTCAATGGCTGCTCCAAGATGCTTGATATTTGCTTGATTGAATGATGCCTTGATGGATTGAATGCAAGAATGCTAATTGATGTTGAATGAGTGAATGAGATGAATAGGGGTTAAAATGGATGGAAAAACACTTATTTATACACACTTACGCCCTAACCCAAGAATAAATCACAGGCTGACATAAGGTCTTAATGAATAAAAATATGAAGGAAATTTGATTTTTTTTCAAATTTTGTGCCAAGAGGGACTCATTGCCACCCATGGCGAATGGGTTCTACTCTAGGCTTGAAATTTGGTGTTAGGATTTAAGTTGCATTTATTGTTGTTTGTTGCGTTTGTATTCAAAAACACACTTAAAACCATGAAATCTTGTTACAAGACTTTACAACACTTTGAAATAGGACTTGATAAGGAATAAAAATGTAATATTTAGATGAGTTATAAGAAGAAGAGCCTAGAAAAGTGTAGAAATATCTTACAAAATTTCACAAAACCTTCACAAGAAATCATAGGAATGTTTAAGTTACATTACAACATTAAATCTAAGCAAAATAAGTCAAGCATCATAGGAAAAAGACCCAAATGACCATGAAAATATTCAAGATCCATTTTTCTATGGTACATTTAGCCCCCACTTTAGTGAGAGGATGAACTTTCTTCAAACTCACACTAAAGTAGCCATGCATATCAAGAGGGATCCAAATGCACTTATGCTAGTAGGATGGAATGAAAATGATCAAGAAGGGTGATCAAGCCCCCAAGATGAAGATCCAATGGAAAACTAAACATAAGAAAAAAGGAACACATACATGTGAAAGAGAAAAAGAAAAAAGAGATTTAGATCAAGCTTCGATTGTTTGTTCAACTAGTTGTGAATCAAATCTAGGATGTTTGTCCTAAAATAAAATGTATACTCACTCTAGGACGATGAAACTCATGGTTGTCTACCAGTTGAGAAGGCCCAAAAGGTGATAAATATCAGCTATTGGTGTGGAAGACAAATGATTCATATCCGAATTAAAGGATTGTTTGGTATGAATTGGTCTAAAAGAAGTAAAATGAATTTGCTCAAACTAGTTAAATTCGGTTTCATTACTCGCATCTCTTTACACCAAGACAATTTTGAAGATTATGCTGATTTAGTTGGTGGCAGGTTCAATGAAGATATGGAACAATTCTTTGAATTGTTACATCCTGGTTTTACTCATATAATCTGTGATGGTCTTACAGATTATTTGCAAACTTATCCTCATAATGGTTACTACTTTCCCAGGATCGAATATTATCCTCTAGAGCACAATTGGAGAGCTGAAGTAAGAATCCAGAACTGTGAAGTTACACTTCGACCAGCTTTACTTGCAGCCAGAATAGAAAAGGATATTGCATACTCAAACGACTACATGGTACAAATAGACTATGCTTTCAACGCCACTCAGGAAGATTGGGAAAAAGCTTGTTCCGAGCTACCAGATGATCTTTTAGATCCTATTCCCTTTGGAAGCTAGCATATGGGCTTGTCTATGCCGTGATGTCACCCACGTTAAGACGTGACAGATAGGATGCTTACCTATCCACAAAAAAGCAGAACCCATAATGAGTTTTGGTGATGCCACCTCATCATTTTGACCAAAAATTTGACTACCCATAATTCCTTCATACAGACTCTAATTTGCGCAAAATGAACGTCATTGGAAAGCTCTCAATGAGCTCTCACATTGATGTCAACTCTGACCACTTTTGATGATGTTGAATTTTGACCTATTTTTGGTCTGAGCCCCTAAGTTGACCGATGTTTGACCAAGCATAACTTGAGCACCGTAGCTTCGTTTGACTCCATTCAAGTTGTGTTAGAGTTATGATTCTGAGCTCTTCCTGGTGATTCTAATGCTGGAGACAAATGAGAAACTTCAAATTTTGACAAAGATCAAGCATACAAGAGAATTCAAGAGTATTCAAGGATAGATTATCAAGCATTTTAGAGCATAATTCAAGCATCAATCATCATGTCAAAGATTTCACGTATCATGTTTGTTATTGTGCTACCAATTCTAATGTAGGGTTCATGATTCAAGCAAGAGTTTCATTCAAAGACCAACATCATTCAAAGTGCTCAAGAGTCAAATTTTACATCCATTGGATCCATCTCAAGCATAATTGCAACACTTTCATTGTTAGGGTTTGGTGAGTTGCAACATCATATCTTATTCATTCATCATTTTGCATTCATATTTCACTCTATTTCAAGGTTTAATTACCAACAAGGGGTTTGACCAAGGAAAACCTCTATCCACTAACCCCACAACATTTTTCCCTCTTCTTTGTGTGTGATTTGTAGTTCTAGGTTACAAATTTCCTAAGGAACGAGATTGGAGTAAAGTTACAAATCATTCAAAGTTGTCAAAGTAGTCATCAAGCCTTAGAGAACCTTGGAGAAGACCTATAGGTTGCAAATCAAAGACTCGGATCTAGAAATCACTTAGGAAGAACAAAGCAGACTGGGAAGAGCAGACCTTTCAAGTTCCAATAAAGCCCACATGTATTGATTTTCCACCTCTAGCAAATGAGTCCTAGTTCCAGTCAAAATTTAGATTTTTGCATATTCAAATACCCTTTTGGAAGATTCTTGTTCCTTCACAATTTTCCAAAATCTGGATTGATTCACCTGGCTTGGTGAATGAGTCCTAGTCAGTAGTAAAAGTAGAATTTATAGTGTTCCAAACCTCCATCCAACCATCTTCGGATCTCCAAGTGCACACCTTCCTTTCTGTAACTTTCTATTTCATTTCATTTACTTTTCTAGGTCATTTAGTGTTACTTTGCATTCAATTATGGTTTTTCATTGCATCTTGCATTTCATTGTCTTTTCCAAGTTCTTACTTGGTGGTGAACCCCTTATTAGTTTTCATTCAACCCCTAGGACAACCCTATTACAATATGTGTTTCTCTTTTACATTGAGATCTTTAGTGTTACCCTTGAATGAAATATGAAAAGTGGGTGTACTCTATGTCCTAAGCCATATGATAGCATCCATCCCACATTTTTATCATTTCAGTATGCAGTAGTGATTAAGGAAGTAAAATATGTGAGAAGTGAAGAGAAGAATATAGAAGAGGTTGTTGAAAATGAGATGAATGAGGATGCAATTGTGGAAATTGAAGTTGCAATGTTGGAGTGTGAGGATGTTGTAGTGAAGGACACGGAAAATAATTTTGGGACAGTGAATGAGAATGAGGTAAATTTAGATTTTAATTTATTTATGAATATGAAAGTAGAGGATGTAGTTGGAAATTGATGCATGGATAGTAAATATTTCCATGTAGAATTTGTAGAGGATGTTGCAAGTGAAACTTGGTGGAGGTGGTTAATTTTTTGTGGGTCAAAACCCATGAAATATGGGAAGAGTAGAGGGATTGTTTGGTGGAGGAGGTTAGATAATGGTGCATTGTATCCAAGAAAGAAAGAGAGAAGTGAAGAAAGAATTTGGAAGAGGAGGACGATTGATAGTGGAAATGAGTCCAAAAGAGAAAAAAATAAGAGGATGCAAAGTTGTTGGAAGAGAATGACAAATATTTCAAAAAGGTGCTCGAAAACAAGATGGAAGAAAAAAATCAGCATAGTACATGTCTCAACATTGGAGTATGATGCAAGTTGTTCACAACTTGAAAGGGTAGTTATACCACTTAGCTTTTCTTTATGGTCCCATGCGCAAAAAATTCTTACCCAATGTGTCTTATGCAAGAGCATCTGGGTCTACAAGCGATCCTACATTGCCAAAATAAATTATTTTCTTTTCATGTTTATTTTTTGTATTTTGGTGTGGGTTTGAACTTCAAATGCATCTTGTTGAGTGTTTGAAGGATAAATTCTTCACTTACCAATACTTGGTGTAGACACCGAAATCTGGTTTTAAGCCTGCGACTTCCATATTCTTCATATTTCGTATTCTTCATGGTCATGATTAAATAATGTCAATTATTTAATTATTCTCAATAATCTTAATTTCTTCTATTAATTAAATAATCTTAATTATTTAATTAATTCACACTTTTCTTTATTCTATCTGATTAATTAAATAAACGCTTTTTATTTAATTATGTTACTAATTAACCTTATTCTTCTTGTTAAATTAAATAAATCATTATTTAATTTACTCTTTATCATACTTCAACTATAATTAAATAAATTCTTTATTTAATTATTTATTTAAATTCCTTTATCATTTAATTAAATAAATCTTATTTATTTAATTATTCTCCAAATATCGAGTTTTGAATTAAATGAATTATTTAATTCATTAATTCTATTTTAATGCATTCTTCTATACTTTAGATAATTGTGTGAGTTATCTAAGTATTCACTTTGACTCGACTCGCCATCTATTTTAATCACTCAATTAACTCTTTCTTTAATGTCTGAGTGGTGTTCTCGAGTAATCTCTTCGTCAAATCATTCAATCGTCTAGTTCTAACTCAATTGTGTGTACATGCGGATTAATTAAATATTCCTATTTAATTAATTAAACTTTGTGCGTGCATTCAAATAGAGAGTCGTTATAATCAATCTTCATCTGTCATTCAAAGATATTTCTTCTGTTTTCGAATGCCAAACTGAAGATTAAATCATTTATTTAATCTTTAATTCTATTTCTAATTTATATCACTCATGTCATTACTGACAGTTATCTGAATGCATGACTAATTAGTCAATCTCAACCGTCCGTTAATCTTTCAATCTTGGCATGTCGTTCGAAAAATCAATTTTTTATAAATTGATTTGTCATTCTTCATTCCAATCTCTCTCGTGAAATCTTATGACTTTTGAGAGCACTCAATCTTGAATCTTCAATATTTTGCTAATCATTATCTTAGGCTATACTTGCACGAATTACTAAAAATCTGAGGGCAATTATACTACACAAGCAAAATGGAGAAGGGCAATCAAGATGAATCATGGAAATACGTTCGAAATTGGTGAGATTGTTTTAGTTTGTTTACGTTTTTACTTTCCTTTGTTCCTTGTTGCTTAACACAATAGATTTGCATGTTAGATTTAGTATTGCATGTTTTCTTCTAATGATCTTTGTTTTCTATGTGCACTTTCTTGGCGTTACATTTGGTGAACCCAACATGAAGACACCATCTTCGTGAATCCATAGACTTTCATTTTGATTTTTGTAGGTTTTTCATACAGAACGACGCATCAGTTTGATGAAGCGACGCAATTGACTTCCCGAACCGCATCTAACAGAAAAATGACGCATCCGGAAAACTATGACGCATCTGAAGATTCCTAAACTACAATTGATTTCCCAAGCCGCAATTGAAGAAGAAACAATGCATCTGACTGGTAATACCATGACGCAATTGATTGGTAAAACTTTATTTTTGTTTTCAGAAATCTAAAATTTTCAATTCATTTGTGTGTTACTAATGTCTGATTTCCAACGTGTGGCCTTTTTAGAGTTAACAAACTTTTGCAGGACGATTGACGAAGACAATATTGAAAATTACTAACAAGTTTTTCTGCAGGACGTTTGTCAAAGACCCTAGTTAAATTTGAAATAGATTGTTTGATAGCGTAGAAGATCTTTCATTTGGTTAAAATTAACAAGTGTTTACTGTGTTTGGTGCGAAAGCACAAGTTTGGTCACCCTTACGACTTGGTACATCGAAGTATCCTCTCCCCTTGTGTATCCATGTGATCCTGGGTGTAAGAGAAATGGTTACCAACTCTAGAACTTGGGCCTGTCCTAATGGGAAAAAGTACTCACCCCAGGATGACTCAGACCAGTAGCACTGTGAACCCGAGGGACTTCAGCCGGTATATAAAAGTGGGTTCTTGGGGAAACCCCAAGAATCACGAGTGTGGTTCTGATGAGATGGATCTGAAAGGGGACTTGCGCCGTATGGATCACACCCCACAAATGGAATGCCTGTACTAAATACTTTTTGTCTTAGAGACCAACCTATTTGTGGTCATTGCTTGGTATAGTGCAAGGTACAGTATCATGCCCGAAGATACTCACTACTGATCCCCTTGAGTAGAGATAGCAGTTCTTGGGAGGTCATTGCCCAAAGAATTCAAAATTGGTGTGCTCAAAAAATGTTAATGAGCCGTGGAGGGGAGCCAATGCCACCAAATTTCTAAGCTATCTACTCTTGAGAAGGAAAGGTGTTCATCGCCAATCTGGGGTATAATAGGTGGGCTATACCAAGTTTACAAACCCTAGGCCTTTGGCCTATTATGATGTGCTTGTCTATTATCAACTTAAATGTTCTTTGAGTAAAAAATTGAAACTGAAAAAAATTTGTCTTATAATTGTCTTTGATTGTCAAAATTTGATCACGGAAAACGAAGTTAGTTTAAATCTCATCACTGAAATTACACAGAGAGTCACAATTGTTCACCAGAAACTCACATCTGTTATCATGAGTCACATCTGTTAAAATTCGAGTCGCATCTATTAATATTCAAGTCGCATCTATCATTATCAGTCGCATCTGTCAAGATTAGAGTCACATCTGTCAGTTTAGCTCGCAGTTGTTTTGCAAAAATTGCATGCATTATTTTCTAAGTCACAACTGTCAGTACAAGTCGCATCTATTAAAGGTTAACTGCATCTGTCAGAGTCAAACTGAACTTTACCAGAGAAACACAATTGATCACTAGAAGACCGCAATTGTTAACTTTGAACCGCATCTGTTAAATCCTGAGACACATCTGTCTGATTATCAGAAAACCAAAATTCACAGTTACTGTCCAGTCAACACGAGTATACCAGTTTCAATTATCTTTACACAAACAGTCCTTGAACATAAACCTAAAATGATTTTCTCAATTTTGCATCCTTTAGGGTCATTTAGTCATTACCATAGTTGTCCTCATTTAGAGTTTAGTTTCATCTTAGGGTACATATTACCTTGCATTAAACTTCTAGAAAGGTCACTTTTACAAACTTTATGACTAGTTCACCACCTACACTCTAGAAAAGTCATAGTGTCAACAAAATTTCTCATTGAACCCAGTTTTATCAGTATATCTTTTATCCTACACAAAGTCCTCCTAGCTCATCATTCTAGTTAGGAAACTCAACTTGTCTTTGGTCCTCGTCCTACATTGGTTCCTTGACTTAAACTAAATTGACACCTTGGCTAGACTTTAGGTAGTTGGTCTCTTTGTCTTGGGTTTATAGAGTTGATTATTTTAGAACCTTTCTTAGACCTTGCATCTTTAGATCTTAGGCTAGTGTCATCCTAGAACATTCCTTATTTTGCATAGACTTTGTATCTTTAGATCTTAGGCTAGTGTCATCCTAGAACATTCCTTATTCTACCTACGAAAATCCCAAAAACATAGACTAGGGTCATACTGTTCATAGATATAGCTTTGCATTTCCTACATATTGAGCTTGTCTTACATGGTTGAAACTAGGTCTAAGAGAAGAGAGAGAGAGAAAACATGTCGAACCCAAACGAGTTCATCAATCCCTTTTCTTCAAAACCTCACAAGACTCTATTATACAAATTCACCACTAGATACACTCAAGGACATATTGCAGTAGAAGACATAGAGGCTACCGCACAGGACCCTAAGTTTGCCTCTTTCGTAGATAAGTACCTAGCAAATGACCGTCAATGATTTTTAGGCAAATGTCTAGCTGAAGGCGCTACCTTACCTCCAAGATTTGATATCAGCACCTTACAAACTCAACCTACACAAGGGGACAAATACCATGACTACTAGTACTACTATACCTCATATCAGCACAACTATGCCATCTACCACATCTACACAGAGTACGAC
The DNA here is from genome assembly GCA_007258455.2 of Sequoia sempervirens. Taxonomy (NCBI): domain Eukaryota; kingdom Viridiplantae; phylum Streptophyta; class Pinopsida; order Cupressales; family Cupressaceae; genus Sequoia; species Sequoia sempervirens. Next base: position 88,084 of record VDFB02053139.1, read on the forward strand.
AGTCCATACGTCCCCATTTGGTACATCTAGCATGACATCAGGGTTTAATTTCACTATAGGGGCTTCATCGTCCACTCCCTTTGGTCCTCTTGTTGGGAGTAAATGACCTAAAATATTAGCCTCTACACCTTATGTTGGTATCCCAAGTCCGCAATCAACAACCATACCTACTGCTAGTATCACGAGTACCATACCACAGTCGATGGCCATACCTAGTGTGCAAGTCACTAGTACCATACCAAGGATTACACAAACAGGAGGCATTCCCTCCTTCCAATATGGCAATTAGAATCCTTTTTCACAGATTGGTAATCAGAATCTGTCCACACAGATTCCAAGTCAAAAACCAATTCATGTCGATTCTGAATCAAAATCCTTTTTCACAAATTGGTAATCAGAATCCGTCCACATAGATTCCAAGTCAAAACCAATTTACATTGATTCCGAATCAAAATCCCTTTTCACAGATTGGTAGTCAGAATCCGTCCACACAGATTCCAAGTCAAAACCAATTTATGTCAATTTCGAATCAGAATCCTTTTTCCCAAAGTGGTGCTTAGAATCCGTTCACACAGACCCTAGGTCAACACCAATTTATGTAGATTCTAGACCAGAACACATTTAACAACATTCCAAATCCAAATCCACCTCAGATGCCAAATTTTAATCGAAACACATCATGAGACTTTGGATTTTAGAATACATACCCGGATCCGCATAATCCTCCTAGCACATCTTTGACTCAAGTTGACGTCTTACAAACACAAATGCAGGCATTACAAACACAAATGGATAACATGTCGGTATCAACTAAGAAATCATTTTCACCAAAGGACATATGCCCATTCCCTTTTGATAGATCATTGTACATGACCCCTTTCCCTCACAGATATGTCATACTGAATCTCCCTAAGTACAATGGCAAACGAAATCCAATAGAACATACAAGGGAATTTTCTACCATATGCATAGATGTCGCTTATGACCCCACGTATCTTATGAAACTATTTCCAAGAAGTTTTGTGGGAATTGCACTAGAGTGGTTTTCGGGTTTAGATTCTGGCATTAGATCTTGGGGTGAACTGGTTGAGAAATTTGTGGAACAATTTTCCTTCAACATAAATCATGAGATAAATATAGCAACCTTGTGTCACACAACGCAAGACGAAGGGGAAAAATTCATTGATTTCTTCTAGAGATGGAGAACTATAGCTAGTAGGTGTCCTATCGAGATACCTGAAAAACAAAAAGTTACAATGTTTCAAGAAAACCTTCATGCAAAACTCAGGAGCAACTTAAGGGTACATTGTTGTACGTCTTTTTCGGAACTAGTGGAAAAAGGGGTGATAATAGCGAAGGATCTCATTGAAAAGTGTGAACTCAAGACATCAACATCCAATAGAAACCCAATCGTACAAAACACCCCCACTGACAAAAATAGATTCTGGTCTCACAACAAAAATGTCACCAATGATGGGGTGGTTGATGCTAAAACATTACAAACAGGACCCCTCCTCACATTACAAGGACCTCATACTTTTTCCAACACGCTTAATGTTGTTAATCAACCGCCTAACGTGGTCCAAAATACTCAATGTCCACAACCAAGAAGATTTCAAAAATATGAATTCACTCCCTTAGGGGAACCCATTGAAACGGTGTTCAAACAACTGCTACAGCATAATCTCATACAACTGCAGGAACCAAGACAATATGATCCAGGATAATTTAAACCAGCTTGGTGGGATGACAATGCCTTTTGTGATTACCACAGAACTAAGGGACATACTCTACAAAACTGTCGACAATTGAAGAATATCATATAGGATCTTGTCGAAAAGAGAATTATTAAAGTTAGTGGAAAAAAACATAAGTCATCCAACACTGATCATCAAGTATTTTCTGACCCATTACATGATCATGGAAAAGGAACTACCCCCAGTTCGAGTACTAAGACCAATATGTCAGCCAACTATGCCAGTGTCAAGCATGATTATAATAGTGGGAAAATCATTAACTGCCTTCGCCCCGTCGATGAGAATATCAATACCATTATTATCAATACCAATCCTGAGTGTGTGGTCAATACTTGTCGTACTAAATTCACTATTCAAGGCCCTCCATCGCAGAAAACACCCCAACCTTCCAAGTTACAATATAACCTTCTTGACCAATTGGGGAAGACCCCAGCCCAAATCTCAATCTTAGAATTGTTGCGTATTTCTCCTGAGCATCGATCTATCCTTGATAAGGCTTTACAAAACACTATGGTCCCTAACGATCTTGATGTCAATCATTTCCAGGAAATGGTGGGCTACTTGACCAATAATCACCATGCCACATTTTCTGAACAAGACTATGCAACTAAAAAGATGAACCACAATGACCCTTTACATCTAGAAGTCCTTGTTGATGACACCAAAGTTAGACGAGTTTTGGTAGATAGAGGAGCAGGGTTAAATCTCTGCACTTTAAAATTAATTAAGGCTTTAGGTATCTCAGAAGCATGCATAGACACTACCAAGAGTATTGTCATTAAATCTTATGATGATGAGGAAAGAAAATCAAAGGGAGTCATAACACTTCCTATTAGAATTGGTCCTGCGGTAATGGAGACAAAGTTCCAAGTCTTTGATCTCACCCTCCCTTATAACCTTCTACTAGGTAGACCATGGATTCATGCCATGAAGGCAGCCCCTTCCACGTATCATCAGTGTCTTAAATTTCCTTACAATGGCACAGAAATAACTATAGATGGTGATCCAGATCCTTTCCAGTATTGCACCAATCTAAAGGAGATCCCCCAACGCCAAGTGCCAGTTAACCAAGAGGCCTCATCATCCAATTCATCCTCCTATGTTGATCCAACTACACTTACCCAAACATCTATTTCACCCTCAGTTCCTACCACTCCTAGGGTTGAGATCCAAGAGAAGGGTTGTGGAGAATATTACATGAAAACTTCTTATTGTGTTAGCCATTTGATTCCACCTAATTCATACGGTTTACCTACATCGGATAGGAGACAATCTATGGTCACCATACACATTCCTCCTACAACAACTTTTACTAAATGGGGTGAATTAAGCAAAGAGGCCATAGATACAAAAGATGTCACTTCCTTGTTGTATAGGGAAGATGATGAGGAACCCCTCTTACTTGCTCATATTCCTACAAATCTATATGGCAAAGATTTCAAAATCATGCAAAGCAAAGGATATGATGGACAAAGTGGTTTAGGCTTAAACCAAGATGGGAGGATTGAATCAATATTTGTTTCTCAGTGGCCAAAAGGAGTAGGGCTAGGGTTTCAACTGATTCAGATTGGCGTTCTTAGTACCCCATTACCCTTACTTGAGGAAGTACGTGCTTCAGAAGATATTAAGACATCTCATGAACTAGTAGACCAATATCATTGTGACTCCCCCGATTCTAATGATTATGAGTGGGATTCCCTATCCTCTACTTCTTCCATGGACCTTGACAAGTTATTTGGAGAACTTGACTTGATGATAAGTTCCTCACCCAATCCTTTGAATTCCTATCCACCAAAGAAAATGACAAAAGAGGAATGGTTTAAACACTACTATTGGGAATCACTTGATCTTACCTCTTCGCAACCTGAGCCACCTGTTTCTGATAATCAAACCTTGGCATTAGGCCCACCTATCCATCCACCTAGACCCAAACCTAAGAGAAAAAAGGACCTGGTACAATACTTTTGTAACCACATGAATAATTCAATCTTTACCATGACCCCATTAAACTTTGATAACTCTGACGATGACATGCCCTTAGTCTATCCCCAACTCATTGATTGGGACCAACAAGACACACCCATCTTAGATATGATTGAGAACGATGAAGCAATTGCTGAGTTCCTGGGATTACGAGAATGCATACCAAACGGTGATCATAAGGCTGGTTTTACTATTGACTTGGACAACAAAGCATATTTTGGGGAATTTGTTCAACCCTCCAGTCACAAAAATGAGAAAAAGAATAAACAAGAGAAAAAGGATGAGTCTCTAGGTGAAAACTGAAAGGCACCTTTAGACAATGAAAAAGTAAAAAGAAAGGACGCATCCGAAGGTGAAAACCTCTCTGAGGCACCTAAGGATGGAGGTTTGAACATTCTCCCCATTGCACAAGAAAAGTTACCCATGCTCGTTGAAGAATCAGTAGAAGTCAACATAGGTACCAAAGAGAATCCTCGACTGGTTTATTTTGCAGCCTCATTGACAATAGAAGAGCAGTCTGAGTTCCATAACTTCTTTGCACAGAGACAGATAAATTTTGCTTGGTCATATGCGGATATATCGGGTTTGGATCCTGACCTTGTTCTACATCATTTTCCCTTACAACCAGGTGCCAAACCAATGAAACAAAAATTGAGAAAAATGCACCCACAGATTGCTTTATTAGTCAAGGCAGAACTCAAGAAACTCTTAGACATTGGTTTCATCAGATCTATCGACTATGTAGATTGGATTTCCAATCTTGTACCAGTCACTAAACCAACTGGGGGCATCTGCATCTGCACTGATTTTAGAGATATCAACCAAGCTTGTCCTAAGGATGACTTTCCTTTGCCTAACATAGACATGATAGTTGACATGATAGCGGGATATGAGATGTTGTCTCTTATGGATGGATTCTCAGGATATAACCAGATCAAAATTGCAACTGAAGACCAACCTAAGACAACTTTCACTTGTCCTTGGGGAACGTATTGCTGGAATGTTATGCCCTTCAGACACAAGAATGTTGGAGCAACCTATCAATGTGCCATGACTACTATCTTTCATGATCTAGTACATACTCTTATGGAGGATTATGTCGATGACCTCATTGCAAAATCCAAGACAAGGGCAGAACATTTACAGGTATTAGACAAGATATTTTAGAGGCTAGAGAAGTACAATGTGAGACTCAATCCAAAGAAATGTGTGTTTGGAGTCAAGTCAGGAAAGTTGTTAGGGTATATCATTTCTAGACAAGGTATTGAAGTGGATCCGTCCAAGGTAAAAGCAATCATGGACATGCCTCCACCTACCAATCTCAGTCAATTAAGGACATTATAGGGAAGGTTGCAATTTATCAGAAGATTTATAGTGTAGTTAGCAGATAAGACACACCCTTTTCAACATCTACTTAAGAAAGGAGTACCCTTTGCATGGACAACTAGGTGTGGAGAGGCTTTTCAACTGATTAAAGAATATTTACTCACACCACCAATCTTAATGCCACCTGTTGAAGGAAGACCATTGATTCTTTATATTACAGCAACCCATTCATCACTCGGAGCATTGCTTGCACAGAATGATGATGAAGGTCATGAAAGGACAATTTATTATATCAGTCAGACTTTGGTAGGTTATGAGCTCAATTATAGTACCATTGAACGTGCCTCTCTTGCAGTAGTATTTGCTACTCAAAAATTGAGGCACTATATGCTAAACCATCAAACAATGTTGATTCCTAAAATAGACCCTCTAAAATATCTTCTTAGCAAGGCAACATTAACAAGACGACTAGCCAAATGGGTTATGATACTTAGTGAGTATGATATCCAGTATGTCGAAAGAAAGGCTATTAAAGGATAGGTAATTGCTAATCAGTTAGCTGACGCACCCATACAGGCAGATCATCCATTAGTGGCAGACTTTCCAAATGAGTTCATATTCACAATTGACACAAACATAACATGGAAACTATACTTTGATGGCTCACATACAAATCATGGTTTAGGGGCTGGGATATTATATCACACCACAGGGTGATTCCATCCCTAAGTCATTCAAGATTGCATTTCTATTCACTAACAACATGGCAGAGTATGAAGCTCTAGTGACAAGATTACGAATGGCAGTCAAGTGGAAAATTAAGGTTTTACAGGTATATGGGGATTCTCAACTAGTCATTAGACAGGTAAATAATGATTATGAGACTAAGGACGAGAAGCTTGCTCCATACAAGCGCATGGCTGATAGCTTTAAAGAGTACTTTGAGAAAGTTGAATTTCATCAAATACCTCGTGTTTTAAACAGGGCAGTAGACGCTATGGCTACAATTGCATCACTCCTTGACATTCCTAACAACATGCCTAAGTTTGAGTTCTTGGTAGAACAGCTTTTGGTCCCAGCCTACGATATCCCAGATTCTGAAATGGTGTGTGCCATTGTTGGTTCTTATTCCCCATGGTACAAAGAAATGTATGATTACCTTCATGTCGAAGTCATACCCACTGGCCTATCAAATAACCAACGTAGGAAATTCCTCTGCAAGTCAGCCAAATACACCATCGTCGAAGACACCCTATATAGACGCGCCTTAGATAATACCTTACTGAGATGTCTTGATTCTACTGAAGCACAAGAAACTTTGTGTGGGGCCCATGAGGGTATATGTGGTTCCCATTCTAGCGGTCCTACCTTAGCCAAAAAGATTATGAGACTGGGTTATTACTGGCCTACTATGGAAAAAGACTCATATGTCTTTGTAACGAAATGCCACCAATGCCAAGTTCATGGATACTTAATACATGCACCAGCACAGGAGCTTTGTCCTATAACGTCACCATGGCCCTTTGCTTAATGGGGACTCAACCTCATAGGTAAGATCCACCCCACATCATCTAATGGACAAAAATTCATTATCACTAACATTGAGTATTTTACGAAGTGGATTGAAGCTATTCCTACGACATACATTACCAACACACAGATTTATAGATTTATCCTGAACTATATCATCTGTCGGTATGGTGTCCCTCAGTCCATAATCACTGATAATGGTCGCCCATTTAAGAACCAAGAAGTCTGCCATCTGTGTGATGAATTTTATATCCAACATCACTTTTCCACTCCATACTACCCCCAAGGTAACAGCCAAGCAAAGGATTCTAACAAGACCATCATTAGAATCCTCAAGAAAACTGTCAATGATGTTGATCGTGACGGGCATTTACAGCTTAACCCTGCCTTATGGGCTTACCGCACTAGTATCCATACTCCTACTGGTGCTACTCCATATTCACTTATATTTGGTTCTAAAGCTATTCTGCCTATTGAGGTCTAGATTCCTTCCCTAAGGGTATCCCTAAAAGGCCACATTGATGATGAAGAGTACTGAGTATCGAGACTCCATGAGCTAGAATTCTTGGATGAGCGTAGAAAGAAGGCACTAGACCATATTCAAGCATATCATAACCACCTTCGTCGTAGCTATAACAGGAAGGTCTTGAACAGAAAATTTGACATTGGTGACCTAGTTTTAATGGAGAACCCAAAGAATCAAGCAGAAAGAGACAAACTAGGAAAGTTTGAACCTAATTGGTTAGGACCTTATGTTGTTACAGAAGCTTTTGGATCAGGAGCATACCAACTTTCTACTCTAGAAGGGGAACCATTGTCCTCACCAATCAATAGTATGATCTGAAGAAGTTCTATGCATAGCTTCTAGGAGCCTTTGTCTTAATTAGCAAAAATACAAAAAAGATTGAAAATCATAAAAATCGTTATCAAGGTGAAAACCTGGCAAACAGGCGTCTTGGTAACACCAAAAAAATTAGACAATCTAGAAAATAGTAAAGACAAATCATTCGTCCAATAGTGAAAACCACTTCGGTGGCGCTTTGGATAAGTACCATGGTGAAAATCTGGCAAACAGGTGCCATGTGTAGTTAACCCTGCTCCTTTGTCTACTATTATTCTGTACATAGTCCACTTCCCTGTACATAGTCCTTATCCCTATACATACTACCTATCCCTATACATATCCCTTATCTTTCATGTCCATCGCTTGTATATACCATTCATAATAAGTGGTAGTCTTTCCCATAACCTAGAATGATTGACAGTGAGTGCATTTCATACCCCTCATTTTATCCTATTCATAGTCAATTGGTCTTATACTCGACTGGGGGAAAACACTTGGCATGTGTCATTTTGATTCTTCCATTGGCTATTTTGACAACGTAAAACCATAGAAAAATCCACAAACATCGCAAAATGACCTGAGAAAACACAAAAACTTCAAAAAGACAAAAAAATAAAAACATTTCGAAAAAAAAATAGAGTCAAAGTCAGTCACACTTGTTAGTCTTTGTCGTTTGTCAAACTACGTTGCCTCTGCGACTGGACGTAGGCAAGCCCATCTGCCAATGTGCCCCCGAGGCATTAGGTCAATCCCTTTAGGTTTGTCTATATAAATTCATGATTAAATCCATTTTGTCTATATGACAAGGTCATTGGTCATGTCGAACTACGAGGTCTCTGCGTGTATAATGTAGGCAAGGCCATCAATCGATGAGCCCCTGAGGCCACACTAGGTCAATCCATTAGGGTTCATCACATTCACTTTCACACACATCTTCTATTTGTAGTTAGTCCTGTCAGTCAAATTCAAGTCGAACTACGATGTCTCTGCATATATAACGTAGGCAAGGCCATCAATTGATGAGCCCCCGAGGCCGCACTAGGTCAGTCCTTTAGGGTTTTTCGTCACATACAAGTCAATTGTTAGCATATCATCTCAAGTCATGCATCAATCTGGTGAACGAGTCAGCAATGTCTCTAAGTCAAATCAAACAACTTGCCAAACAAAACAAACAAAACAGATCAACGAACGTCTACTACAGGATGTGTCCTTCCTGGAAATAGACATCATCATCATGGAAATCGACCTATATCTTGTTCAGGATGAGTCCTTCCTGAATACTAATATCAGCAAAACAATCTATGTCCTATACAGGATAAGTCCTTCCTGCATAATTGACAAGATCAAAGAATCAAACATAGACTTACACAAGTTATCACATCAATAGCATCTGACTCAACGTCTTATACGATACATTTATTTCTAAAACTAGGCTTTTTCATGCCTTATACAGATAGTCATAACATCGAAACCAGACTTACAGTCTTATCTGATATGTGTATCTCCTGGAATCAGGCTCTGTCAATCAATCCTTTTATCAATCAAAACAAATCAAACAAACAGATCAAGTTTTGGAAAATATTTTATTGGCTTATTGACTTTATGGCTTATTTATCTTATTATTTATCTTGAATTGATGACTAGGAATTATGTTACTAGCTTTCTCAAGGATGTTCCCTGAAGGATTTAGAGAAGCAATGATGTATCAGAATTCTATTTTCTTTGACTGCTATTTGTCGACTATCTTTTTCAATTTGATTTTGCGTCATGTTACTAGTTTCCTCAAGGATGTCCCATGAAGGATTTAGAGGAGCAATGACGTCTCATGACCCGTCTTTTACTTTGTTTGTTGTTTGTGGTTTGTCCTGACAAAAAGACTGGGGCAACTTGTGCCCTTAGTATGAGTTGATGGCAATCCTTGTCTGCGACTGTCTGTTATTGGCAAATGGACGACCTTACACACCTTGATTTATGTCATATCATGGTGTTTATCTCCATTTGTATTAGTCCCACCCAATGATGATAAAGTGCAATACCTTTTGTGATACAACAAAATATCAAAGATTGCTAAAACTAACATCTATCTCCTGTCTGTCGTTCTTTCTTGATCTTTCTTCCCACACTAACAGTTCTTCTTTCTTGCATTTTTACGGAGTCCTGTGACACAAAACATTATACATCATCCTGAATCAACATACATGTTAGAAAAATACATACATATAGGCATATCTCATATCTAGAACATCATGGTACAATACATATTCTTCATCAAATAATACATATCATAAATTTCCATACATAAAGCAACTGTACATACATGCATCACATTACATTTGTATAGCATCACATATAGTTTGCATCATACATATAACATCATATTACATCTCATAATTTGTAAATTGCATACATTACATAGAATCAACATTATCTCATTAGATGCATAAACATCATAAAACACATATACTCACCCATCACATAGGCATATCATATAAACATCACATGTATAAATAAAGACTGCATAATCCATACATAAACATGCATATCATGAGAACAAAATCATATATATCTAGTTCAACTATTTTGTGCATCACAATGTCATAATGTATCAATAGTACATGAAAGCCCGCAAGCTATAAGATCAAAATACAATGTCTCGAAAAATGGTATCCCTATCCTAAACTGCCACTGCCATCATGCTGAGAGTGTGCGGGAGAATGATGATGGGAACCCGATGACTTCTGAGCTGAGGGAGGTTTGTCATATGGACCTGCTCTACGTGGCTGCTCCACCCCCTCTATTCTAACTGTCCTAGTGTGGGTCCTAGTCTGGGACCTGCTACTATGTGCCGCTGAGAAACTGGGAGCCCGTCTCTCTGGTGGAATCTCTACCTCATACAAATCCCGATAGTATCTCTCCCTCTCCCTAGCTCTGACTAGCTCTCTAGCGAACGCAACTAATGGTCCTGTGCACAATGCCCTGAGCTCTATAAATCTCTACTTTGTCTCATGTCTCTGAGCTATGGCCTAATCCCAATCCATCACTGCTTTGTCTCTCTCCATCTGATATGCATCCCTCTCGGCCATTAGAACTCTCATCTGCTCCTCCAAGGATGCAACCTGAGCACGCAGTGTATCTCTATCTGGATCCTCTGCCTCTATATCATCCTGTCTGTCCCTGGCTCTCCCATCCTCCTCCTCATCCAGCTCCTTCGGGATTTGATCCTGAATCTCTCTCTTGTGATCATCATCCTCCTGATAGGCACCCAACAAACCTAAAGCATCAATCTCTGCCTCCTCTCTGCCTGCCTCCTCGGCACCTACCTCCTCCTCTGCTGGGATATCTGGGATGGCTACCTCTGCCGGATGCACCTCCTCTCCACCTCTGGAAATTTCCTCCTCTCCACCTCTAGCCACATCCTCCTCTCCTCCTCTCGCAATGTCTAGCATTGCTGCATCCTCCTCTCCTCACGGATCAGTGACAATGGTGGCCCTCGTCCCCTCCGACCATGTCTCCCTCTCCTGCCTCCATGTCGTCCACCTCTACCATCATCTCCTCCATCACCACGGCCTCCTCTGCCTCCCCAACCTCTATTGTACCTACCTCATGGCCCTGTCCCTCGTCGCTCTACTAGTGTTGGCTACTCTGGATCTGTCAAAGGGATCAGCCTATGAACTGCCCACCACTGATCATACTCTACTGTGGTCCTTGGGTCTACTGGTCTGTCTCTCCATCCCCATGGAAGTGCCTATAGCACATCAATATCTGCCTCTGCCATGGCCACTGGAATCTCTGGCCTCCATAGCGGGACCTCTCGTGAGGATCTCGTAAACTCTGCTCGTCCTCGAGGCACATCCTGCACCTCTCCAAACTACCACAAGACACGGTCCGGCAACTGCTGCTCTATAATGTGGACATGTGATACTATCCGTCCAACCAAATACTGTGCCTATCTGCAAAATGGAAAGTGCTCATCCTCATCTGACCACTCCTCACACTCTAGGTATGGCCTCCATGTAAACTGCTGCATTGTGTCTATGGCATGTCTGAAGTACCCTGTATCTCCAATGTGATGCTGCGTGGTTTCCCCCTCATAGCGGAAAGCGTAGGGAGCTCCATGTGGTAGATCAACTGTCATAGGTGGCCGAAAGATGGCAATATGCTCCCATGCCCATACCATCAGGAGCGTAGTGCCACAACTCATCGACTGTGCCTCACGATAGGCAATATCATGTAGATGGAAGTATAACATCCCAAGCACACAGGAACCCCAAGCATATACCTCTCGACGCTCGAGCATGCCCACTAACATCTCCCCCCACCCCATGGGAAAGCCATGACCTCGGCGATCAGGAAGTACTATCTTGCCTATCAATGTACACAATAGACAGTCTAGCTGTCTATATCACTGGGCCAATACCGCCGTCTAATCTCATAATCATCGAAACCTAACTGCCTAATGTCAGCATGGGGGTAAATCTACACATCTCCGCGGCACCCTTCTGGGTATCATATGTCACCCGTGTCCCTCTAATCGATAGTCTCAGTATCCTATACACATCCTCTAATGTAACTGTGGCCTCTCCAGTCGGTAGGTGGCAGGACGATGTCTCCGAGTGCCACCACTCACACAAAGCTGTCAGTAGTCCCCGATTCGCCCGAATCTGGGGCATGTCTGTCACATGCAATAATCCAAGATGTCATAGAACCTATTGCTCTGTCAGCCGCAAGCTGTCTCTGAATTGAAACATAGTAGGTCTCAACTCCCATGTATAAATCGTGTCTAATACAACTTGCAATGGAATTATACATGTCTCATGTTAGCCTCAATCATCTATTCTAGTGCAAACTGACTATACTACAATGAAATTCAAATGCGTCACTTTTTTGCACATGCGTCATTCTTTTTCACATGCATCACTTTTTCACAAATGCAATTCATAAACATCACATGCATCATTATTAAACAAATGCAGCTCATAATATCACATGCGTTAAACTATAGTCATATGCGTTGCAAAATAACACTTGCGGTGCATAAAATTCAAATGTGTTTCTAAATATACATATGCAGTTTATATAAATGCAAATGCATTTCAAAAATTCAAATGTGTTTCAAAAATAAACAAATGCGTTGAACTGCTAAACACTAGTTAAACTGGCCAACGTAAAAATACAAATGCAGTTTTCCGCATACACATGCGTCGTTCGCACACACATATGCGGTTAATTATTAAAGTGACGCATAATTCAAAATTAAATTAAATGCATTAAATAGCATGCAAATCAAAATTTTCAAAAGCCAAGTTTTAGGTACATACTGGGGGGTCTGTGCCAGCTAGTCTCTAGAATGTCCGAATCCTATATGCGCAATGATGAGTGGCTAGAATTGGAGACATCATTGCTAGCAATCCAGAGCAAATTTTCAAATTTCTAAGCTAGGTGGGTACAAATGAATAGGTTTTTCACCCCTATTCCTATATATACCTAGTGCTTAGGTGGCATTTCGGTCCTACTGGCCATGTTAACTTCCATTTTCCATCAACCCATACCCATCCATCACATTTCCAAACCCAATTCCACAAACTCCACTACATTTCTGCCTATCTACTGGACTAATCGGGAGCATTTCCAAATTTTTTTGAATTTTTTGGAAATTTGTCAATTTTCCCGAGGAGGCATACCTTCACCTATTCTAATCTGGAGCATTACTGGGGCATATTTCTTATCGAATTTCTTTGACACAATGCCGAAATGACATTGTATCAAAGAGGGGCAAATGTAGACACCAAAATCTAGTTTTAAGCCTGCGACTTCCATATTCTTCATATTTCGTATTCTTCATGGTCATGATTAAATAATGTCAATTATTTAATTATTCTCAATAATCTTAATTTCTTCTATTAATTAAATAATCTTAATTATTTAATTAATTCACACTTTTCTTTATTCTATCTGATTAATTAAATAAACGCTTTTTATTTAATTATGTTACTAATTAACCTTATTCTTTGTTAAATTAAATAAATCATTATTTAATTTACTCTTTATCATACTTCAGCTATAATTAAATAAATTCTTTATTTAATTATTTATTTAAATTCCTTTTATCATTTAATTAAATAAATCTTATTTTGTTTAATTATTCTCCAAATATCGAGTTTGAATTAAATGAATTATTTAATTCATTAATTCTATTTTAGCATTCTTCTATATTTTAGATATTGTGTGAGTTATCTAAGTATTCACTTTTACTCGACTCAACATCTATTTTAATCGCTTAGTTAACTCTTGATTTAATGCGGTGGTGTTCTCAAGTAATCTCTTCGTCAAATCATTCAATCGCCTAGTTCTAACTCAATTTAGTACATGCATTAATTAAATATTCCTATTTAATTAATTAAACTTTATAGTCGTGCATTCAACAGAGTCATTATAATCAATCTTCATCTTTGTCATGCAAAGATATTTCTTTTGTTTTCGAATGTCGAATTGAAGATTAAATCATTTATTTAATCTTTAATTCTATTTCTAATTTATATCACTCATGTCATTACTGTCAGTTATCTGAATGCATGACTAATCAGTCAATCTCAACCGTTTGTTAATCTTTCAATCTTGGCTCGTCGTTTGAATAATCAATTTATAAATTGATTTGTCATTCTTCATTCCAATCTCTCTAGCGAAATCTTATGACTTTTGAGAGCCCTCAATCTTGAATCTTTGATATTTGGCTAATCATTATCTTAGGCTATACTTGCACGAATTACTAAAAATCTGAGGGCAATTATACTACACAAGCAAAATGGAGAAGGGCAATCGAGATGAATCATGGAAATACGTTCGAAATTGGTGAGATTGTTTCAGTTTGTTTATGTTTTTACTTTCCTTTGTTCTTTGTTGCTTAACACAATATATTTGCATGTTAGATTTAGTATTGCATGTTTTCTTCTAATGATCTTTGTTTTCTATGTGCACTTTCTTGGCATTACACTTGGATTTTTATTTTAAAAGTTAGAGGCAAACAATGTGTTTAATGTGATTTTAAAATTATTATATTTTCAAGGCTTGAAGGGTTTAAGGGGTCCATTTGCATGTTAGAGGGAACTTGAAAATAATAATTAATATTCATTTTAACAAATTTTGTTTCCTATAAAAATTTTCATATGGCAAGTGATCTTTGACATTCCATTCTTGTCTTATTGGGTGCTTAAAATGGAGGGAAAAGATAGTGATTTTTGAAAAAATAATAAATGAATCTTCAATTACAAAAGAGAATGACTTGGTTTTATATTTTATTCATTTTTGAAAGGAATCTACAAAATTAAGGCATTTGATATGGCGAAGAAACATTAACAACACATTTTGGAAGCAAAAATATGTCTTTATTTCATTCTTTGTGAAGAAGTTTCAGAGGTCAAGTTGAGGGAAATGAAAGGGAAGATTTGGGTACCATTTTTTGGTTCTTGTAAGAGGTGTAATAATATATAAAATATATCCTTTAATGGTGTAGAAAGGAAACAATCAATAGAAGCAAGGTTGGAGAAAGAAATTGTAGGTTAATCTTGAGAGTTGCATAAGAAAGAGTGCAAAAAATTAGCTTGTGAAGAGGATGAATAGAATAAGAGAAAAAGGATTTTCTAAGTGTGTTGTAGGTGTTCAAGGCAGCCATCAGAGCTGCATAATGAAGAGAAAAAGCATGTTGTAGAAGATGAGTGAAGCCAAGAAGGTTTGAACACATGAGGATTTGAAAACTCTCAGACAAGATGTGTTTAGAAAAGCTTGTAAGTTTTTTTGAATTTTATTCAATGTTGAATCCTCCATATATGTAATTATTCTTGAGAAATTTTCATGTATGAATGTCTATGAACATTGAAATAAAGATACTATTGATGGTGTTTTCTGCACAGCAACAACTCAGACAGAATACAATATCCTATCTCTCTTGAAAGGTAATCTTCAACAATAAATTATCGAAAACCACCCCAAGGTCTCTCGAGTGTCAGGTCATGACAATGCATAAACAACTCAGATAATATGTGAAAATTCTGGTAATCACAATCGGACCTTACTACAAGCAAACTGTATCTTTCCACTTATCAGATTTTGTAATATGATGATCTCAAATCCTAAATCTAACCGGATGATAAAGAAATAGCAAAAGATAAGGGTGTAAGGATATGATAAGATCTAAACTATTCCTAGAATGAACAATGTAAATAACGGATATCTGGAATGGACCAACCTCAAGTAACCAATTCTTGATCAACCCACCATGCAATCTCACAAGAATGGTGCAATCTTCTAAGGTATATAGATTTTCAAATCATAGATATTCATCCACAATCGAATTAAGCACTCATAAATATATGGTCCAGGTTGACTTCACCAGCCTACTACAATCAGATAGTTACTGGGAGTATAGAACAGAGATTGCTACAAACATTCCAAATATGAAATCATGAACATCATTCACCACACTAATCTAATTCTCAACACTAAACCCTAAATCTTTAAGCAATTTGAAAGATAAAACAACAGGAACCATGCAAGATAAAATAACACAAGAGATTTCACCAGGAAAACCATAGTGCCTTCTATTGTATTATATCACCAAAATGCTGCAACAATTCCACTATTCTGTTACAATATTTGCTTCAAGAAACTGACTACTACTTCTACTACAAAATACTCTAGCTCTTACTTATCTCTATTACTTTTTTAGCTAACCCTTTACAATGAGGCAAGAATGCCCTTTTATAGCAAATTCCCAAGACATGTCGGCCCAGCCAAACATTTACAAAATAAGAACAACTGCCAAAACAAGTTGGCCTTAGGAATTCAAAATAAGGCACACATTAAATGCCAATATATCATCAAGGTCGGCCTAGACATGGTCCCCAATGTAGCCCGGATCAATACATGCCCTATAATAATAGGGAAGCACAAATCTCAAAATGGCATTAACTACCACCTCCCTTATCTTTACTTTGGGCCAATGATCCTTGAACCCTCAAAAACACTTTATCTAGCTCAGTGATAGGTGGCAAAGGAAAGATCTTAAGCCGACATTTGATGGAGCCAATCTCCTCCTTTGACTGCTTAACAATCTTATTCCAATCATCCCTGTGAGATTGATACTTATCCATCACCGCCATATAAGTTGCTGCATCATCCAACCGGTGCCCTGTTATGACATTCTCGAAATCCGGGGTATAGACCTCATGCCACCATTCCCTTAGTTGTTCCAGGCTCAGGTATTTAGGAGCAATTTTCCTCCTGCCAGTCATGACCTCAAAAAATGCAATGCATCCCTCATATACTCCAGTCAGGTCGCCATCTATCAACTTCTTTCATTTATGAATCTTCCTCATGGCCTTATGTTGAATCTGCAAAGCCTCAAACCATTCCCATGGTTCACTAAGTCTAGAGGAAGGAAGAATCCCATCTATAGCCAAATGATCCTTACCATATTCCATGATCACCTTGGATTTCTGCAACAAAAGATCAATATCTTCCTTATCCTAGGATAGCACATATTCCAACAGTTCCTTGGCTCTGACTGCATCTTTCCCAACTGAGAGGATATCCTTGATTGCATTATCTCCTTTCGTTTGCACATCCTTTAACCAATCTATTGTAGTTTGAGCAGAGGCTTTCATCTTTTCAATCTCGGAAATAGTTTCCTTGGGCAGGAAACCAGGAGTAGTAGAGGAAGATGGGTGAAGAGATTGTAGAGGTTTCATTACATCCTCCAAGCATTTCCTAAGTCTCTCATTTTCCTTTCTCAGCTCATGCTCGGTCCGAGTCTCTTTCCTTAATTTGCCAATTATCACAGCACTGGACCCTTCATACTCCTCAATATCTTGCTCCACAGATGTTGGTCCAAGGTTAAAGGTTTGCACATTATAATCCTCACCAGTGGCATCTTCTTTAGTCTTGTCTGTAGCAGGGGTGGCAATGTGGATAACCCTGTTGTTTACTTCATCTCTTTCTATCTTTGAAATTACCTTAGCTGCCTTCTTCTTCTTGCCTTTACCGATCTTGGACAACATATCATTCCAATCCAAAGGAGTGTCTTCAACAACTTGTTTCTTCCTTGTAATCTCCTTTTCAAGCCAATCTGGGACAACAGGTTCCACCCGGATTTCCTCTGTTTTTGCCTCTTCATGCTGTTCTGTTATTTTATCTTCTTCCTTTTCAAGGAGCTACTCACTTTGATCATCTTTTTCAATCTTCTCCTCATGTACCAGTGATGGGGTTCTAACGGGGACATTCTCCTTTTCAGGTGATCCGTTGCCTTTGCTATTCTCCAGAGAATCCTCATATTGAACTAGTGGGGAAAGGTGCTTTTCTACCTCCTCAACCTCAAGCTCAGCAGCCTCACCAAAAAACTCTCCTTCCTTGAAAGGTTCTGCCTCTCCACTAGTCTCATGTTCCTCAAGAATCTCTTGCTCAGGCACATTTGGCGAAGGGGAAGTAGCCCTAGGTTGTTCCACAACTAGTGACTTTGGAAGAGGATCCATCTCTTGCACAGTTTCCTTAGGGGATGGAGTCCTTGATTTCCTTGAATAAACCTTTGTCTTTTCCCCTGAACTCTCCACATCAACAATCAGAGGCTCATCCTTAGAGGTATCCTAACCTTTCCTCTTTGAAACCCTAGCTGTTCTTGTCTTCTTTGGCGGTGGAGGAGCATCCTTTTCTTCTATTTTTTCAACTTCCTCTTCTTCAGAAGACTTGCCTATTCTCAAAGCTCTACTTCTTTTCTTCCCTTTTGGCTTTCTTTTTTGGTTCTGGCTCACCTTCTTTAGGGCCTCTGATTTTTATTTTGAAGGGTGAGCTATCTTTAGTTTTCCCTTTGGGGTCATCTTCCTCGGATTCTTCGGAAGTAGACATGGGATTGAGATTTCCCATCAAATTAAAGGTACAGGGTACCTTCTCACTCTCCAACTCCCAAACCTTATGTTTTAGCCATGAAGTAGTAAATCTCATGACAAGGGCCATTAGGTTTTCAACTCAGTCACCTCATCCTCATTCCAGTTTATTTCCCCAATTGACCTATCTTTCACGGACTCATATGCATGGTCTTGCACCAGATTCCCATCATCCTCCAGTTGGTCAGGGATTAGCTTGACATTGTATTGCCTGATCACATCAATAGGAAGCCTAGAGTACCTTTTCTTCCTTGCCTCAAAATCATCTTTGATGTTGGCCCAATATTCCTCTAGGTCATCCTTATGACGGTACTATTTGGTGGCCTTTTTCTGTGCTTCCCCTGTGATATCAAAATTTGTCCTTTTGGAGTGGAAAGAGAGACCATGAGCTGCCAATTCATCTCCTGCTACATGTGCTGATTGAATGGAAGGGCACACCTCTGCTACGCCAATTCCAAGAGGGAAATCCCCACCGAAACCTATTTTATGCTTCTCCTTTTTCACAATGGCATCAAACTCACATATCTGTCTAACAATTTCCAATAACACAATATGATTAGTAGGGTACCAGGGTAACCTATATGGAGCAACTGGACATCCATCAATTCTGAGGTAGGAGAAGGTGGGAAATTGAATGAACCAGGCTCCGTATCTCTTTATTAGCTCCTTTGCTCCCTCCGACAATCTCACATGCTCGTCATTTTGAAGCAACCTAGTGATATGCATTGTGAATGCATCATTGGCTCTTCGGTAATCCCTGTGTCCTAGGTGCAATTCTGGGTATACCTCATAGACTATGTCCTGCCCAAATGTCCCCTGTGGATTCAAACCCCTGTATGGGTAGAATCTAGCCAACACATACATCACATAAGAGGACATGGTGAATCTCTTTGTTTCTAGGACATCCCTCATCTGTTTATCAATTATGGTGCTGATAAGTCCTGCCCAGTGATAGTTAGTTCCTTGTTCAATCTTGTTTATCACATGAACCATCCAACTCTCTAACACCCCAGCGGTTTTCAAACTTGCCACTCTGCTCAAATATGTGATAGCATCATAGATATCTATCCTAAACCTAACCCTGTGCAATTGCTTGGGCAGTTTAGAATGGTGTGACTTTGGCTTTTCCAACCAAGAATTAATCATTTGTTGGGCTTTGGTTGGTTCATTCTCATAATATGTCTTGGCTAGGTCCATGTTCAGAGCGCAC
Organism: Sequoia sempervirens; assembly: GCA_007258455.2. Taxonomy (NCBI): domain Eukaryota; kingdom Viridiplantae; phylum Streptophyta; class Pinopsida; order Cupressales; family Cupressaceae; genus Sequoia; species Sequoia sempervirens. The sequence continues at coordinate 107,665 of VDFB02053139.1, forward strand.
ACAGAAGGCAAATCTGGCATGTCAAAGGCTTGGGCAATAGAAACAGGACTGAAATTCGCCAAGACCCTTCCCTTAGTGCTGACCACCCTTTGTGTGTCGAAGTCATATTGCTGGGCACACTCAAGTATTAACTCATAGCATTGGATTGCAGGAGGAAACCCTGCCACATGCACTAATCCGGACTTCATCATTCCCTGTCTTAGGACCGACAGATCCTTCTGAGCTTTCCTCACTTTCAACTTCTCATATCGCCATGCTCCAACGTTCGTGTTTGAGACCTCATACCACACCGAAGATATCTTGCTTTCGGGGAGCTGGCTCTTGGTGTCTAATCTTAACCTCTCTACCTCTAAAATGGAAGATCCTTTCGTGTCACCTTTAGATTTTCCAGCTGCAGCCTTGCTTGATTCGGCCTACATCCACAAAAGATCGCCATAAGTATCCAATTATCATGCATATACCAATCAAAGGATTAGCATAAAATCATATAAGGCAATTAAGAACCATCACAAATCGCCAATCTTTGGAAATCCAGAAAAACAAAGCAATCCGAGAAAATAAGGTAAGCCGGGAAAATCCAGTCGGGGCGGAATTTCGGAGAAATCCGACCCATACGGATTCCTGTTGCCAGGACACCATTTGCCAAATAAATTGTTAATACAGACAAAAAATATGAGATTATCATGAAATTCACCCATTAGCAACAAGAAATCAGCATTTAGCATTTACTCCATTAATCCCATCCTCGAGAAATTGAAAGAAATAAAACCAGACAGGAAAACCGGAAAAGTCCGGACAGGAAGGATTTTCGCAGATAGTTCAAATATTCTGGAATTCGCTATACCCCACGGAATTGGCCGAAACCGGGAAAATCTAGATGCACAAAAATTCCGCGGACACCTCGAAAACCCGACGGATGACAACACGCGAACCAGCGACTGAATGATCTTGCAAATTTCTCTACCTGGATTCTAATGGTCCCAGAATCGATGCTAACCAACAAAATTCGGAATGCACTTGAACTTGAACTTCAAAAGACCTCGAATGACTAAACTTCATGGTGAAATGACGATGCCCTAATTTTGAAGAATAAACCTCCCGCCATGAAAACCAGGGTAAACTTCAAGGTTTGGAACACTATCCCTAAGGATGAATCAAAGCATTCGAATCTTCACAAGGCAGGGGACTAGTTTAATCTTGGCGCAAGATACAAAAAACATGACGATTTAACCACTCCTAACAGTTTCGAGCAAAACACCCAAAACCCTAATCTCGCCAAATATAATGCATTGCAAATCTAGAACAAAATCCTACCCTGAACACCCATCAACACTGATCCATCTGACATTTATTGGGCAAACAAAGTGGTGCATAGTGCGAGTGATGAAAAAAATCATGAAAATGGGTCAAACCCCAATTCGATAAAACAAAATTGTGACCAAACATAGGCCGACCCGAAATGACCATCAATCAACATAAAATAGTTCAATCATCATGCAAACAGATGAAAGGGCCAATGATAACCTACCATGGATCAACCCAGACGAACTTGAACTCGAGGAAGCAACTGGAAAGCGAATACGCCCAAGCAACGAAAATCCAGACACCGGCACCTGAGCAATCCACACGTAAGTGGCTCAAGATCAATCCTCAAAGCTCGAATGAAAACTCTCAATTGCCAAAACAACAAGCAAGTGGACAATGAAATCGAAATGATGCCCAAAAGACTTTAAATCCACCCATATATGCACCTGAGCAAAGGTACCTCGGTCATTAATGAGTGACAAGACATGTCTGAAAAATCCAGAAACCCAAGCCCAAGACGAAATTTCAGAAAATCCCAAGACACGCGAAAAATCCGGATGAACACGAATTCCGCAGAAATGGTAGAAATCGGGATCTTAACGAAGTTCGGAATTTTGGCGCAGTTCAGGAAAATCCGCCATAACCGGAAAATCTTGGAGTCAAGCAGAAACCCAGATTTCGGAAAATTCTGTACTGACCAGACAATAAACTAGAGCCCGGGAGAATCCGCTGGAGCTGGAAAATCCCAAATTCTGGTCAAAACCCGAATTTTCACCAAAAGCCAATTTTAACCAATTCAAGCCTCAAGGCAAGACCAAAACCAGTAAGACCAACATCTCAAAACCTTAAAAAGGACAAATCTCATAAAACCAAAGGTCAAAAGACATCACGAAAAGAGGGGGTCCCTACTCCAAGTGGGGCGTGTGTGCAAAACTGCACAACAGATATGTTTTAGATTATTTTTCATTTATATGTTAGTATGGATTGGATGACATGTTAAGATTGCAAGATTGGGTAGTTTGATAAGAACTCCCAATCTCATATGCATCACCTAGGGAATATATCTATAATTTTTAGGTACAACAAGAGATTTCCTATATTTTCATACCATAATTTCTATGATCTAGTACATGAAATCTACCTAATAATATCCACATGTATATGTAGGGCAATGGGGAGCTATCCTCCCTCGATCTACAATCATCTTAAGAATTAATAATATCTAAACATATATATAGTAAGAGGGAATGAGGACATGGGCCCTTGACACCAAGATAGTGGGTTAGGGAAATAATTTGGATTATGGATTAGGACTTCAAGGGACATCAAACCTTTGGGTCAATCTTTAGGACTTTAAGGGGTCTTGGAACCTTGGGATCTCACTTTGGGACTTTGGGGAGGCTTGGAACCTTGAGATTGGGCTTTGGGACTTTGAGGGGACTTGGAACATTGGAATCAAGCTTTGGTGCATTAGGGGGATTTGAAACCTTGGGGTTAGGCTTTAAGACTTTAGCGTGACTTGAAACCTATAAATTGGTATTTGAGAGTTTGGGGAGACTTCAAACCTTGGGAATTGGTTCCAAGGTTCTAATTACTCTTAGGATTAAAAATTTTGGGAAGAAAAGGGAAGTATGGGGTGTAGGTAGCTTGGGAAAATTTGGCACCTTGGAACTTGGTTCTAAGTTTCCAAGTCATCTTGAGGTTTTGAAATCCCTAGCAAAGAAAGATAAATTAGGCTTTCAATTGTAATTTTAAATATATGATACATTATTTGTGTAGACACTCAAATAATTACAACATTATGCATCTGATTTCGATCAAATATCATCAAATTATTCTATTAATCAAGTAACTAAGTTCATTTGATTAATTCACTTTCTACTAACTAATGTCATCTCTTTTAATTAAATAAATCAATATATTTTATTAAAATCCTAATGCTCTAACATCCTCTCATTTGATTTAAATAAACCCAAACATTTAAATTAAATGTCATAAATTAGCTAATTTCATCCAAATTAATTAATCCTAAATTAATTAACTCCTAATACTAATCCCTCATTTCTCTAGCTTTTGACTCAACCTTGTTCAAAGCAAACCCATGGTCAACTACCCTAGTTGCACATGAAAATTATTATTTTTAATTAACTAAATACCTTATTTTCCCTCACAAGGCATATTCCCAAGGAATATTCCTTCATTTACTTCACTTATTTGACTTTCTTGCCCAAACCATTTCCCTCCAAAACATCTCAACCATATTCATTTAATGCCTCTTACAAGTGTATTAATCTCTCTTACACCTCTCAAATCCTCAACTACATGCATTAACCATGCACATTCTCCAAAATGTGCTCCACCTTCCTCCACTAGCCATGTGACAAGTGTCACAATATCATTGGCTCTTCTTTAGTCCCACATTCCTCCCATCTCTCCATTCTTCAACCCTTCAATCTATAAATAAAAGGTCACAATCATCCACAAGAACATCCACAATCTGAGTATTTGCAGTATAGAAATATTCATCATCTTGCATTTTATGACATTTTCAAGGCATTTTCATTATCATTTAGCTTATCAAGGAGGTGGGAAGGGCATCCTTTTCAATTCAAAGGAGCACCACTTCCACTATGGGATAGGTATGATTCATGTTTTCATATGCTTTTATTTAGCTTTTCTTGTTTCTTTGGTTGCATATTTAATGTATGATTAAGTATTTGATAGAGATTTTTTATTTTTTTGCTTTAATTGACTAAACATGCTAATAGATGTCAAGTTTTAAGCATTTGCAGATTTTACATCTACAAAATGGCGCTAGAAGGAGGGCCATGAACCCACAACCACATCTTTCTTTCATATGTTACTGACATTTCTAAATCTAGTTTAGGTTTCATTGTTTCTAAATATCATCTATTGATGTGAAGTCAACCAAGGATATAGGTTATGGCACTATGCATGTGTAGTAAAATGTTATAATTGATGTTATTCTTTTGCACGTTAATGTTCAATTTTATGGAGTTGGAAATTTGTAGCTTGGTGTATGCAATCATAATTCCTTTTGTCAGTTGATATGATTCTGTACATTTTAAATTTTCCATGATACCTTGGAAATTTTCCAAATCTTCTATGCATTTTATGCTTCGCTGGACGTCCATACCCTATTCCAAAAGTTCCCACTTTGGCGTAGGCAGAGTAGACATTGGGAAATGTTGTGAAATCTGGCTTTTTTCCTACTGTTGCTATCTGTTTGAAATTTTTTTATCTTTTCCAGTGAATCCATTTTGATACCAACCCTACAATCAATGCATTTCATGAGACGACATCCCATTGAGGAATTCTCCTTAACAGTTCGCTTTCCTTCACTATGCTCCCATTGATTCACATAAAGGCCGAGAGGATGCTGGTAAAGATTGTGGAAGTCAACTTTAAAATTGTCATTGAATTTGTTTGAAAATATCTGAAGTCTTTCCTTAAATACGTTTTGTGCACATGTCTTGCAAATAGTGCATTGCATCAGGCCGTAAGGAGGATGTTGGTAATGGCTATTGGTTCTGTTTTTTAAAACAAATGATTGAATTTGCTTAAAATTTTCTAGAGTGATACTCTCTTGTTCTTAAATTATTCCTCTCGCCACTCCCAACACTCTTTTTTTTTTCTGTGTTCAGTCCTATGCAAGAGGAATGGATTTTTATCGCAATTGTTAGCTCCCATAAAAATATAGAACTCTTTACTATTTAGAAACAACACCGTATGGAAGGTTGAAACATTGAATGAGTATGGTTTTCTACAAGCAACCTTACCGTGTTCTATTAAACTTCAGAAAACAAGAAATGTTTAACAAGTGGGTTTGCATAGCTGAGAAAGCCTCATATATCAATTTTTATTAAGGCCACTTCTCTATAGTTAAAGAAAAAGTACATCAACATTCTAGCCTCTTTGTTATCTGTGTTTGTAGGTAGATCGAATTTGATGAGGTTTATGGTAGTGTCAATAGAGCTTAGACAGTCATAACATGTGGTCTCATTCTTCATGTGTTTCTCTTGCCTCTAGAAACGAGCTTTCTCATGTGGCATCCCCTGTAAATTTTGGTATTTATCAGATTTCTTTATTACACACGTAAAGTAAAGTCTTTGGTACACATTGATAACAATGATTGATTGATAGGCATCCTTGTCAAGAAGGTGTGCTCATTTATGTGAATTTTGAAAAGCCTTCATTCGGCTTTACTTGTGTGGTGGAAATTTATGTTAAAGTGCAAATTGGTTGTTGCAATAAATTCTTTAGTCTCTATTTAAACACACTGCAAGCATCATGTGCCCTGTCTTAGATATGCTGGGAAATCTGACATATAGTTGCACATGTGTTTTTTAAAAACTACTATCGATTGTTGCACCATTTATTGACATTGATTAGCGCACATTGATCTATAATTGAAAGTCATAAATATTGTTCATTAAAACTTTAAATGTTAATCACTCTTGAGGCGGGCTCTTTCTATTTAATACTGATGCTACCTACCTTAATATTTTATGTATTTTGTCCTTGATAAAAATGCTTTCCTTTTATCTTATCGGCCAGTAAGGAGTATGCTTAAGTCTTACTTGCAATCATATCACCCTTTACTACCTATCTTGCAGAGATATTGCTATACCCAGACAAATAGTTATTTCACCAATTTGATCCATTAAAGGGATGTAGGCAGCTGGTTGATTTTAAATTAACTAGTTGTTGATCCTTGTGAATCTCATTTTCCTCCCGCTCAGAAATAATAGTTTTCAAAAAGACCATTTACTTCAATCCACGAGTTTGGTGAGGGGTGTTTGTCTTCTCCTTTGAAAATTATTTATGTGAATTTTATTATTACTATGGAAATACTTTCTATGGGATAAATACAATTAATGTTCTTACATCCAATAAATGTAGATCTAGAATTTAACACTCTTGCATGAAATTCTGACACTCACTTGGTTGGTGTGTTGACTCAATTTTACCTTCAATTTTCATTGGGCATTGTAATTTTTTAAGGTTCATCATGTGTTGATTAACTTTAGTGATGTGACCATTGTTTATTCTTGCATGATAGAAGTATTTTTTTTTTATAATGCATTGCTTTCATTGATTCCTTATTTCTAACAACTTTGTACTGTTTGCAGGGGGTTTGCATAAGGGATTTCATTTGCACAAGAAACTTGCAACATGGAAGTATTGGAAGCAATCTTTGAAGAATTTTTGAGTTGGAAAAGTGGACCTTGAGCATTGAACTTGAAATTGACAAAGCATTTTTAAATGCTTATTGTAATAGCCTAGGGCTTTCATTTTCTTACTTTTGTTTTTTGTTTTAGGGCAACTCACTTCAGTTTTGGGTTTAAAATTAACCATCAATTCAAGTTTTTTCAAGTTGGTTAAAATTGAACCTTAAACACTTACTAGAATTTTGATTTGGTCTAAAATTGAACAATCAACTTCACACTCAAATTTCAATGCTTTAAAAAGAATTCATTGTGCTACTTTTGAGGATTTAAAAAGAACTTGTGTTTGCTTTGTTTTGTAATCTTCTTTACAAACTCTTGTCATTCGAATTCATATGCACTTCTCTTGTGCTTCATGATGATCTTGAGAATCAAAACCATTTTAGTGACATTAGGTTGTCTAAAAGATTTCCTCCACATTTCAAATTTGGGTTTTTAAAATTGAACAAATCTTGCTAGTGTGAGAAAAGGTATTGTGTGTGTTCTCTCTTTGTTCACGCAAACAAAGATTGATTGAACTACGAATGTACTTACTTGTTATTGTTCACCTTTAGAGGGGTATGCCTAAGAACAATTCGAAGGTGACTCCAACTTTTTTTTCACTCGAGCCAGTAGATAAATGGATGAGACTAAACTGTCAAGTTCTCATGGTATGTAGGCCTTAGCCGTACAGTGTTTTTCAGAACGGGGTACTACTATAACAAGTATAAGAGCTCCTAGTAGGATTGATTAAAGCCTTTAGTAGCTTGTTGGATGTTCACAAGGTTCCATGTCCCCAATTACCCTGACTAAGAACCAATAATTTGTATAGAAGCCAAAATTCCTAATATTTGTTGGTTAAAGAACGGTCGTTCTGAATCTGTCCCACACACTTGTGGTTCTAAGTAGAGATGAAAAGTTTGTTATGGGAGATTCATGAGAACTTGAAACTTGGCTGACCCATAGAAGTGAGTGTCATGGAGGGGAATTGGTGTGGGACCAAGCTTCTAATCATCCACTCTGAATAAGCGCAGCTGGAGAAATCCAAGTGGGAATTCAACAAATATAGCCATTTATATCCTAGGGTTGTGCAATCTTTGAGTCAGTTAAACACATTTCTTGGATCCAAAATCTTGAAAACATTCAACAAGGTCATCAAATTTCAAACCCTTTAGAAAGAAAAATACCTTTGAAAAGTCCAAGTATTACTACTTGTCCCTAAGGATTCTATCCTTAGAAGGCTTCTAAATATTTGGGCCTATATCTCAATTTTCTCTCTCTAAAGTCAACATTAGGGAACTATTTCCTTGATTCTCTTGATTTCCACATAATGGACCTTGTGGGATGAAAAGAAATTGAGACATAGACATTTAGTTTAAAAAGCTAAAGCAAGAAAGTGTTTGTGGTAAAAAGAATCCATTAAGAAAAGATAAAAGACAAATTGAAACCCACACATGTGTTTTCTCAAATGATTTCCCACAAGATCAAAGTACTAAAACCAAATTCCATCAATCGTCACAAACGTCTTAGTCCAAGAAATCTCAAGAAACATCAGTCTATGCTTTATGAATTTAGAGAGAGATTGGTCAATAACTTTTACAAGTTTGCTTCAAAGGACAATCCAAATTTGTATTTGTTCTATTATTATCAAAGTCCAAGTCTTTTTCAACGTTTTGAGTATTTCACTTAGTAGGGTTTAAAACTTCTTAGAAGTATAGCATGTTCTTCAATACCGAGGTCTTGTAAACAAAAGTCTCTCTAGGTTTATTTAGGATTAAAATCAACACTTTCATCCATCCCCAAAACATCAATCAAATCCCATCTCACAAACAACTCTTAGATCTTGGAAAAATCCTTCATGCTAGGATTTTGGTGAAATCCTCAAAATCAAAATCACCTTTGTTTGGTTGAGTGTGTGTGGATGCATCTTTCTTCATAAACTTAGTTAAATTATCACCTTGTGGACAAGTTTATTCCAAGATAGCATCCAACATCTTGGAGTTTATAAGTTCATTATCCAAAATCAAAATCAAAATCAAAATCAAATCCAAAGTCAGCAAATCCAAAAATCCCTAAAGTCTAGTATCCCTCCAAGGTTTCTTAAAAGTTCAATCATTCACATCATCCATCTTTCATTTATCTCATCACCAGCACTTGATCCTTAACATCCTATATTTTCTCTTTTGTACCTAAAGTTTAGACCAACCAAAGAAGTTAGAGGTTTACCTCCCATATTCCTGAATTTTGATCCTTATTTTATGGTCCAAACTAGATCTCAACACAAGAAGAACAAGGAACTAAACAAAGAAACATCCACTTCGAGTGATTTGATTCAAATTGAAATAGAATTCAACCCTAGGATATCCATCGACCTTCCACTTGTTCCTCCTCAAATATCTCAAAATCCTCAAGAAGGAGTTTGCCAAGTCATGGATGTCACCAACAATTATCAAGGAATGTCCCAAGATGAGATAATGGAGTTTGTCCAAAATCCTGAGAACCACAAGATTGTCAATGCAATGATGAGACTCAATCCTTCACAATACATGTTAGCATTAGAAAAGGAAGGGGCTAAACTCCCTTTTGATTATGATGTGAGTACTATTGTGGAAAATCCTTGTGAGAATATGTCGCAGGTATCATTCACAACATCCTTCCAAAACGTCATCCAATCCATCATACAACCAACATCATCTCATGCCCCAATTCAACGTATGGTTACCAACAAAATTTCATCGCTTCACACTCTTGAAAAACATCCCCTTGTGAAAAATCAAGACTTAGACACAAACACCATCTTGGGTCTACCAAACATCATCCTGCAACACCCAAAACATACGTACATTCCACTCATTTTCCATGACACCAACAATCCATCCACCTTTTCCGCATCACCGACATATTCTCTTGATACTCAAGTCTCTCTCCCCATGATATCACAAGGACAAGGGGGAATCTTTGATGCATCATCACTTTCTCAAGGAAACATACCACCAATCTTCCCACCATTACCTCCTCTAACATCAACATCCACATCAATCATTGGTTTAGGGAAACCCCCTTTACCTAACATACCAATCCAAAATCAACCAAGTCAAAACAATCCCCCGATCTTGAATCAAGTCAACATACCAAATCCTCTTAACATACTGCTGATATCACAACAACAAGTGGCATCAACCAAAGAAACACAATCAATCATTACCCCATCCATAACACCCTAAAACGTGGTCTCCCAAGGACCTAGCATATCAACTAATCCCTCAAAGTTTGGTTGGACCAGCAATGGAGTGGTTCTCTCACCTTCCTCCTGGAATCAAAAAGTTCTAAGAAATTGTGGACTTGCTCATATAGAACTATTCATTCAAAATAGGCATGGACATGAGTTTAGAAGAACTATTCGTTCTCAAACAAGCCAAGGGGGAAAAATTTGCATCCTTCTTACAACAATGGCGATCCAAGTCCAATAGGAGCAAGTGGACTATGCCAGAAGAACAACAAATTTGTACTATCATCGTCAATCTTGAAGGGACCTTGTCCTTCCATCTGAAATCGCAATGCATCACCACATATGACTAGTTGATCCTCAAAGTGCTCAACATCGAAAGAGCCCTTATCACACAAGTGGGGACACCTACTTATCAATACAACCATCCATCAACTAGTTACAATGAAAAACCTCACACATGGGCAAAGAACAAGAATGTTACTAACGATGGTGTGGTTGACACCAAAGTTATTATTAGTGCCCCAAGGAAAAACACACAATCATATCAACAACCACAATTCAACAACCAAAACAACACACAAGCCAACACATCATCGCAACAACCCAACAATCAAGTGGTCAATAACCTGAACAATCAAGGGGGACCACCCCCAAGGAAGTATCCCCCTAAACAGAAATACACACCACTTGGGGAACTGATTGAGTCTGTCATGCAACAGTTGGTTCAAGAAAATATAATCAAGATCCCTGTTTATGACAATTATCAAGAGTCTCAAGTTAAACCACTATGGTATAATGAGAAGAAACTTTGTGATTTCCACAAGATAAAGGGACACATGATATCCAGTTGCATGTGACTTAAAAATATAATTTAGGACCTCATCGATGATAGAACCGTAACCATTGAACAACCCATAGGAAATCAAGATCTAAAGATATACATGAATCTGATACCAAATCACAATAAAGGGAATAAAAATGGTAAGGAAAAGTATAATAATGTGAACCATGTTTATGACCATGTTGTTGCATCCTTAGATGAGTGGGTTATTGTTGTCAGTATCAAAGGATCCAGAACTGACTGCACGGAGTCACCACATGTGGTGGAAAATTTACCATTCCAGGACCATCCCAACCACCCAAAGCATCTACTACCAATCCAAAGTCAATTCCTAATGATTATAATGTCCTAGATCAATTAAAAAGGAACCCTACCTAGATCTCCATCATGGAGTTGTTGAAAATATCACCCACACATAGGGAAATCCTAGAAAAGCATTGGCTTCATCCACTATCCCCATAGATCTTGATGTAGATCAGTTCTAAGCTATGGTTGAAAATAGTACCACACCACATCTCCTAACATTTTTTGATCAAGACTTCCCAACTCAACCATCTCATAACCGTCTGCTCCATCTTGAAGTCTTAGTCCATAAGAATAAATTCAAAAGGGTCTTGGTGGATGGAGGTGCAGGCTTGAATATTTGTACTCTTGAAAGCTAAAAAAGAATCTAGGATTCTCTAAAGATTTCATTGAGAAAGGTAAGGGTGTTACTATCAAGGCATATTATCATCAAGAACGGGTGTCTCAAGGCACCATTCAACTCCCTATTAAAGTAGGGCCAGCAATCATGGAAACTACATGCCAAGTCCTTGATGTAGAACTACCTTACAATATCCTCCTAGGGTGCCCACGGATCCATGGGATGCAAGCTTTCGCATCCACCTTCCATCAATGTGTTAAGTTTCCCTATCAAAATCAAGAGGTCATAGTCCACGGAGATCCTAAACCATTTTATTATTGCAAGAATTTAGATGCCATGTACTACAAGATCCCTCAAGTCCCAAAGAATGATGAGGGACCCACATCTCCATATATAGACCCATCTACCCTATCCTCCACTTCTGAGACAAAGACACCCTCCATGTTGGACATATCTGATATTAAAGTCATTATCCAAGATAATGGGTGTGGGGACTACAAAATGAAAAAGAGTTCCTTTGTAATAGGAGAGTTACCTCAATCTCCTTGGTATCATGGGCAGCCCCAAATGATTGACACCCCATCTCAAACCTTTAAAGCAGACCCCTTTAGATTTAGATACTAGGGAGACCTAAGCTGAGAAACGATAGATGAAAAGGATATATCAAGCCTTCTATACTGAGATGAAAGGCCCGAACTTTCTCTTCCAATGGATGATGACAACAAAGGACTATAGATGATGCTTGGCATGGGCTACAAAAAAAATAAGAAACTTGGGCAGAATGACAATAGTCTTCTAGAACCATCATTCCTGAGAAGCATATAAAGAATCTTGGCCTTGGATGTACCCCTCCAAAAATAACCATACCTGGGAAAGGTGCCCCAGTTAGAAAATTCAAAGCTCCTCCTTAGTTATCAATGTCCACAGGTTTACCTTTAGATAACTATACCTTTGATATAACCATTGTGTGTGATGAGGACCCCATAACTGACCTACCCATGCTATTTGAGGATTCCTCTCTTTTCATGATTAGTACCCTATCTTTCGAGCCAAGTAATTTAACCAATGAGCTAAAACTTGTCTACCCCCAACTCATCGATTACGACCAATGAGGACCACTGATTTTAGACATGTTCAAAAATGATGAGGCTCTCTCAGAATTCATGGGACTACGAGATACTCTACCATGTGGAGATCACAAAGTTGGGTTCAACATTGAGCTGGACACACATGCATACTATGGGGAAATGATTGAATCCCTAAGTCGCAAAAGTGAAAATTTAAGAATAATATTTGGGTCTTTGAGCAAAAACCACACTATGGCACTCTCTAACCCAAAAATAGTAAAAACAAAGGATGTATCCAATGGTGAAAACCTCTTTGAGGTGTCAAAGGATAAGGGATTCAATCTCCCCCTTAGTGTTATTCATTAGGAAAAGTCAGCAGTCTTGGCAGAGAAATGTAATCCAGTCAATCTGGGGACTGAGGAAGTGCCACTTATCACCTTCTATGTAGAATTATTTTTGACAGAAGAACAAGAACTCCTAGCTGCTTTTCTAAGGGAAAGATAGGTAAACTTCACATGGACTTGCACTGACATGCCTGGTCTTGATCCAGAAGTTGTGGTTCACCATCTAGCAGTCTATCCAAAGGCAAAACCAGTAACACAAAAGCTAAGAAAAATGCATCCACAAATAGTATTACTGGTCAAACTTGAATTATAAAAATTCCTTGATATTGGCTTCATACGACCAATTGATTATCTAGAATGGATTTCAAATCTTGTACAAGTCTCTAAGACCACTAGGGGAATCTACATATGCATTCACTTCAGGGACCTAAATAAAGCATGCCCTAAGGATGATTTCCCTCTCCCAAACATAGACATGATTGTCGATATGATGGCGAGGCATGAAATGCTATCACTAATGGATGAATTCTTGAGGTACAATTAGATCATGATAGCTAAGGATGACCAACACAAGACAACTTTCACTTGTCCATGGGGGACCTATTGTTGGAACAAGATGCCATTCAAAAATAAGAACACCGAAGCAACCTACTAGAGAGCTATGATGCTAATCTTCCATGAAATGATTCAAAAAACTATGGAAGAGTATGTGGATGACATATTGGCCAAATCAAAGAAGTGTTGGGATCACATAACGACACTAAGCTCCATCTTTGATAGGCTAGAAGAATAAAATGTTAGGCTCAATCCAAAAAAGTGTCTTTGGGGTGCAATCAAGCAAGCTCCTAGGGTACATTATATCGATGAGGGGAATCGAGATAGACCTTGCTAAAGTCAAATAAATTCTCAAGATGGAGGTACCAAGAACCTTGAAGCAGTTAAGGGGTTTGCAGGGAAGGCTCCAATCCATTCATCAATTTATAACATAGTTAGCAAATAAAGCTATCTCATATTCTCATCTAATCCACAAGGGGTAGCATACAAATGGGATGAGAAATGTGACCAGGCTTTCAATAAAATTGAGGAGTACTTGTTGACACCACCAGTCCTTATGCCACTGATTCCAAACAAGCCATTGATCTTGTATATATCGGCAATAGCAGCAGCCCTTGGCACTCTCCTAGCTCAACATGATGGAAATGAGAAAGAGAGAGCTATTTACTATATCAATAGAACCATGGTGGGACATGAGCTGAATTACACATTCATTGAGAAGACTTGCCTAGCAGTAGTGTTCATAGCACAAAAGTTCAAACACTATGTGCTGGCTCACCAGATAAAACTCATTGCCAAGATAGATCCTCTCAAGTATCTTCTTTCCAAAGCAATGCTCATGGGGAAAACAACTAAATGGGTCGTGATCCTGATAGAGTACAACATTGAATATGTAGAATGGAAAGCCATTGAAGGACAAGTAATTGCAGACCAACTAGCAGAGGCGTTGATATATTCAAAAAACCCACTAATATCAAAGTTCCCTGATAAGTCAATCTTTAACTGAAGTGTAGCAGATCATTGGAAAGTATATTTTGATGGATCCTACACACAACATGGGTCAAGAGCGGGAGTCTTCTTTATTACACCACAAGGAGATTGCATACCCAAGTCATATAAGCTATCTTTTCCTTGCACAAACAACATTGCAAAATATGAGGCTCTTGTCATAGGACTCAGGATAGCAGTATAATGGCAAATCATGGCACTCAAGGCCTATGCAGACTCACAGGTTATCATCAACCAGTTCAATGATGAATACCAAATAGAGGATGACAAGCTGACCCCATACAAGAAATGGATAGAAAGCCTCAAAGAATTCTTCATTGAAATTACATTTGAGCAAATGCCAAGGGAAAACAACAGAGCAATGGATGCTATGGAAACAATCGGATTGCTACTAGATATCCCATGCAATATCCATAAACATGAATTCCTAGTAGAGCAACTTCTCATACCAACATTAGAGGCACCAAATTCTAAATTTGTGTGTGAAATCAGTGGTCCCAATGATCCTTGGTATCATGACATTTACACCTACTTAAAAATAGGATTCCTCCCCACTGATATCACCCCAAACCTTAAAATAACATTTGTCAAAAATTCATCTAGCTTTGTTATCTTAGGAGACACCCTATACCGTAGGAGTATCGAGGGAACCTTTGTTACCATGCCTTAATCCTGAGGAAGCTTTGACTGCTTTAACCAAGGTACACAATGGCATTTGTGGGTCACATTCAAGTGGTATGACTTTGGCTAAGAAACTTCTGAGGATGGAGTACTACTGGCCTACAATGGAGAGGGAAGCTCACGACTATATCTGAAAATGTTTACAATGTCAACATCATGGGGATCTCATCCATGCACTAGCTCAAGAGCTCCAACCGATCATAACACCTTGGCCCTTTTCACAATGGGGGCTTGATCTCATCGAAAAAATCACACCCACCTCATCTAATGGACACAAGTTCATTATCACCACCACTAAGTACTTCACAAAGTGGGTAGATGCCATTCCCATGACCTATATTACATGGAAGAAAATTTCAAAATTCATTCTGAACTACGTTATTTTCCACTATGGTGTCCCACAAGCCATTATCTTAGATAATGGGACACCTTTCAAGAACCATGATGTTCAAGAGCTATGCTAAAAATTCAATATCCAACATTGCTTCTCCACCCCATATTACCCCCAAGGTAATAGCCAAGCTGAGGCTATGAATAAAACCATCTTGAAAATCCTAAAGAAAATAGTCAATGAAGCTAGTCATGATTGGCACCTATAGTTGAATCTCGCCTTATGAGCCTACCAAACAAGTGTCCACACACCTATAGGTGCAACCCCTTTCTCCCTGGTCTACGGATCAGAAGCCATCCTTCCCATTGAGATCGAGCTCCCATCCTTAAGAATATCATTACATAATCTCATTACAGATGAAGAATATCGAGTGTCATGATTGAATGAGCTAGAACTACTGGATGAGCGATGCATGGACACTTTAAACCATCTACAGGTGTACCAAAACCATCTCAAGAGGAGCTGCAACAAGAAGATCAAGAGTCAAACCTTTCAAGTCAGAGAGCTCGTATTAAAGGAGAATCAAAAAAATGTGGCAAATCTAGAGAGCAAGGGAAAGTTCGAACCCAATTGGTTGGGACCCTTCATCATCACAACAAGTTATAAATCAAGAGTATATCATTTATCAACACCCGAAGGTGAGCCTCTGTAGGATCCCATCAATAGCTCCCATCTCAAAAAAAATTATGCCTAAGCTTTCAAGGTATAAATAAAAAATACAAAAAAAAAATTAAAAAAATAAAAATCCAAAACAAAAAATCAGAAAAAGGATTGAAAACAGTAAAGAAAAAAATCGTCCTCTGGTGAAAACCACTTTGGTGGTGCTTTGGGAAAGTACCTTGGTGAAAACCTAGCAAATAGGTGCCTCATGTAAATAAGCACTTTCCATCCACCATGATCTCTATGGTTTGTTCTACATTGTTCATCCATCGCATTCCATTGATCTTTCTAACACCCATCTATGTCTGCATCATAGCTTGATCCAATTTTTGTATCATGTTCCCTCCTAGTACTACTCGGCACATTCATAAGGTCAGTTTGTCCTGCCTATATCGGAGTAGTCTATCGCCTCACGCTAGAGGCATGTTCCTATACCTACATTGGAATGGATTCATGTATATTATTGAAATCTTCCTTGAAATTAGAAAATCCAAAAACATAAAAAAATCCAAAAATCCAAAAACATTTAGAAAACTAAGAAAATCCAAAACATATCAAAATCCCTAAAACAAGTCAAAAATTTAGAAAAGGTCAGAAAATAGAGTCTTCTTGTCAAACTACGAGTCTCTGAACTCTGAACGTAGGCAATTCCATCATCGATGTACCGCCAAGACACATTAGGTCAGTCCTTTAAGAGTCTGTCATAATCAACTGAAAACCATTTGTTCATATCTTATCAATAAATGAGTACATGTCAGTCAAACTTTGTGGTCTTTGCATGTATAATGTAGGAAAGGCTAATCTTTGATCAGCCCCTGAGGCCCCTAGGATAGGTCTGTAGGTTAGGTTCTTGGTCAAAATCTCAGAAAACACAAAAATATTGGAATTTGAAAATCAAAACATTTGTAAAACATCTTGAAAATACCAAAAACAACCTCAAAACATTTCAAAACATCCAAATATTTGAAAAAATCCATCCATCCCATTTCACATTCACCTACAATAAACATCTACTCATAATAAATGATCGTCATCTTCAAACTTTGGTAAATCAATCGGAAACAAGTCTAGCAGGTTACAAGTGAAAACTCAATTGTCCAGTTCTCAAATCTAGGTAAGTAGGTAAACAAGTTGGTCAACTCTTGGTATTAATATCCCATCATCCAGTTAGCCTCATTATCATCTAATAACATCATGTCCTAGGATGCATCCTTCCTACAATAGACATCAACATCAGGCATCACCATAGTTTAGTCTTGGCTAGAGGTATGAAAAACATTGGCTTATTTGTGTACTTGATCTGTTCTTTTTTTATTTATCTTATTGTGCCCATTCCAATGACCTTTTGATGATGTCTAATCAAAATTATTTAGAGAGAAAGTAATGGGGCATTGATCATTATCTTTTTTCTAATGTGTTCGTTGGATATTCTTGTAATATAACCTTGGTCATGCTATTTTTGGTCATTTTGTAGGGAGGGTGTTTTAGATGCCTTGTTGACTATTACATAGGAAGGATTTTCTTTTCTATGCTTTGTTCTAAGATGTTTGAAATGTCTAAAGTACATCCTAATAAGGTTTTGTATGCTAGGTATGAACAGGGTACTCCTATTTGATTGTCGAGTCAAAGTCCATCTCACTAGGTATAATACCATCCTAATTTTCTATACCTTGATGCATCGTATCTATGTGTGTTATCAAAAGTAAGGAAAGTTATTATCTTTACATCCCCAATCCCTAGATAAGCAATACATCATCATCATTCATCATCATATCTAATAAAGTCTCGATGACTCATAGACTTGTTGGACTTCTGCATCTTCTCAGAATCAAGGGTTGATCCCTCTCATTCTTCTATCCTCTTCCATGCTAACATGCTATCATGTCATTCATTACAACATCAATGCATCCATCATGCATCCACAAACTGTCAGCATACTGCATATCATACATGTCATCATAATAGGAAGCATCATTCATCTCACATGCATCACATCATCATTTACAATGTTTTGGATAATATAGATTTGTTATTCTAAGAATCTTAAAAACATCTCATTTGCATCATCATCATAATATAGATTTGTTAGTCTAATCATCCATACATCCATCTTGAACCTCTTTGTCACTAGATCGACCCTAAAATTGAACTTTTTACTCAATCGCTCGAGGGGCCAGTGTACCAGTGTACTTTCCACTGGGGCAACATTGGGGCATCCAAAAAAAAAAAAAAAAAATTGAATTTCAATCTCGGCAGTGTTATTCTTTGAAACAACACAACTGGTACATTATTTCAAAGAGGGGCAAAATGTAGACTCTTCCGACATTATGCATTTGATTTCAATCAAATATCATCAAATTCTTCTATTAATCAAGTAACTAAGTTCATTTGATTAATTCACTTTTTGCTAACTAATGTCATCTTTTTTAATTAAATAAATCAATATATTTAATTAAAATCCTAATGCTCTAACATCCTCTCATTTGATTTAAATAAACCCAAACATTTAAATTAAATGTCATAAATCAACTAATTTCATCCAAGCTAATTAATCCTAAATTAATTAACTCCTAATACTAATCCCTCATTTCTCTAGCTTTTGACTCAACCATGGTCAAAGCAAACCCATGGTCAAGTACCCTAGTTGCACATGGAAATCAATTTCTCTAATTAACTAAATACCTTATTTTCCCTCACAAGGCATATTCCCAAGGAATATTCCTTCATTTACTCCACTTATTTGACTTTCTTGCCCAAACCATTTCCCTCCAAAACATCTCAACCATATTCATTTAATGCCTCTTACAAGTGCATTAATCTCTCTTACACCTCTCAAATCCTCAACTACATGCATTAACCATGCACATTCTCTAAAATGTGCTCCACCTTCCTCCACTAGTCATTTGATAAGTGTCACAATATCATTGGCTCTTCTTTAGTCCCACATTCCTTCCATCTCTCCATTATTCAACCCTTCAATCTATAAATAGAAGGCCACAATCATCCACAAGAACATCCACAATCCGAGTATTTGCACTATAGGCATATTCATCATCTTGCATTTCATCACATTTTCAAGGAATTTTCATTATCATTTAGCTTATCAAGGAGGTGGGAAAGGGCATCCTTTTCACATCAAAGGAGCACCACTTCCACTATGGGATAGGTATGATTCATGTTTTCATATGCTTTTATTTAGCTTTTCTTGTTTCCTTGGTTGCATATTTAACTTGATTAAGTATTTCATAGAGATGTTTGATTTGATTTGATTTGCTTTAATTGACTAACTGTGCTAATAGATGTCAAGTTTTAAGCATTTGTAGATTTTACATCTACAATTTGAAATCCCTAGGGAAGAAAGATAAATTTGGCTTTCCATTTTAATTTTAAATTTATGTTACATTATGATATCCCTTGCATAATTTCACTTTTCTGGGGATGTGGGACCCAAAGGAACTAGGAAACCAAGGAAAAGTTATAATGTCTATAAAATTTAAAAAAAATTGAAAAGTTTAACCTCTCCTAAGGAAATCTTAAATTACTAGGCATTGAATTCAAAATACCCGATTACAATATTTCACAAAGGTAGTTTTAAATAAAATTATTTCAAATGAACACCCTTAGACAATATTTTAACATAGGGATCCAACTAGAGATTTCTCATATTAGTTATCAATAGTGGGTGAGATAGGGTCAAATCCATAAATAGGAATAAAGCATAGAGAAATGAGACATGTTAAAATAGGGTGGCAACACCTAGAAAATATTTTTTTTTTTGGAGTAATACAAGATGCATTCATTTGAGAACATATATATAGAGATTTACACATTCTTATGTGGGGATCAAGACATTTGTAAATTTTTATCTTGTATTAAATGGTGTCCTATTCATATAACATTCCTGGATTACATCTTGTAGTTAAGAACAAGACAAATAAAATGATAAATCTAAGTATTTCATGATTTACACTAAATAGCCAAAAAAAAATTAATCAAGTACAATTTATAAATATTAAAGAAAAATCAGCAAATCTTGGGAAAGTTGTTTCCACACACACACACACAGTTTGCATTGTCCTAATTAAAAAATATGTATGTAGAAGCAAGCAAGAAATAACTTATTTATTTTTTTCATAAAATACATTTGTAAATGCAATTATTATAAGTATAGATAGTGTACAATATCATTCTCTTGTTATTATTAAGATTTAAACCCTTTAGATATAATATTTCAATTTAATTTCATAAATTTCCCAAAAAAATTAATACATCTATAAAAAAAAACTAAATATAAAAATGATAAGTGTAATGTCAAAAACATTATATAAAAATATTAACTATTTTCCATTTATATATTTTTATAATATTAATAAAAGATTGTAAGATATTTACACAAGAATTAGTTTGCTAAATATTGATGTGTAAATATATATTTTTAAAGATTAATTAATTTAATAATCAAAAGTAAATTTTGACCATTATAAATAGAAAAAAATATTTAACCAAATATAATGCATGCAGATGAACATGAAATGTTTTCACCTTATTGGAAATGTAAAACTATGATATGTTTTCACCTTATTTGGAAATGTACGACTTGTACGACACACAACTTGTATTTTGTTACGACTTTTAAGCTTGCATGGTTGTGCTAATCGACAACGCAAAAAGCAATCAAACAGAAGACTGGAGTAGCAATGGCATTGTCTACGAAATTAAACTGATGGGCCTCAATTATATTTAAAGAAAATCACAAGTTGTAGAATAGGCTAGGACCAAACAAGATCCCCATTTTGCCAGAACAGAGATGCATACAATTCGCTCCCTTCCCTATGCTCGCTTGACAAACTAAACTCACTCTCCATCCTCTCATCGCCGTATTCACTGTGATCTATGCTGTTCAATCCAAGACCCATCATTAATACGTCTTGATCGTTGGCATAACCAGGCAGGTCTTGTGTTAAAATACATGGATCTTGTACTGCAAAATTATTAAGGTCTTGGGCAGAATGCTCCGGAGTTTTATCATCGCCTGTCGCCTTTTCCCCATTCCCAGCGGCAGCAGGAGCAGGAGGAACGGGCTTATGGCCTTGGCGTCCCAAGGCCACATGACGAAGCAGCTTGTTCCTTGTCGAAAAGCTGAGGGCGCAGGAGCAGCGCCATGTGCTATGCCCGCACTTGTTTCCGTGAGTTTTTAGATCTCCCACGAAAGAAAACTCCTTTCCACAATTGTTGCAGGAATACATTTTGGCGCAGTGGCTTCTTCTGTAATGGTTCCGCAGGGATACCATGGATTTCAAGAGCTTGAAATTGGGATGACGCCTGTTGTGTCTGCAGCCTTGGAAAGGGCACGAATAATATGATCTTCTGCCCTTGGGCCTGCTACATGCAAGGGCTTCCTTGCTTTTGTATTGTTTGCCGTGCGATCGCATGTGAATGCGTACATTCCCGTCTCGCCGGAACTCTTTCCCACAGATGCTGCACAAATGGCTGTGTTCTGCAAGAATGTCGGCCTCTTCCATTTCTACAATATCTTCTTCGCCTGCAAAACTCAAACGTTGATATTGCAATAAAACCGATGCAGATGTGGCGATTACCTGGCACATGGACGAAATGAGGCCCGAATTCGGTTGATGGCTTTCGCTTTGCAAGGATTGCTCCACTTTCTCGGTTTTCTCCCCAACCCAAGAAAGCCCAGAAGTCAGAGCAAACAGATTTGTTTCCTCTTTGTTGCAATGTCCCAACACAGATTTATCATCATCTTTACCACAGACGTGTTCCCAAGAGTGTTCACCCTTTAAGATCTCACTGCTTACTGTTTCTTCTATAACTTCCATGACTTCCCCTAAATCCTTGAGAGCGGACTCGCTGAAATCTGCGTGTTCCAAAACAAGCCAAAAACAATTGTTTGGGCCGCGCAGGCTAGTGGAAGCCACAAAAGCGAATGTAATAGTATTTAAAAAGAAAAAACAATGGGGAACTCGTAATAAACGAGATGCCGCTTCGCATACAAAAATTGTGAGCAAATAGACAGGAAACCTACCACCCATCCGCTTGTTTTGAACACTGGTTTATCTTTTCGCGGCGGAAAAAGCTACCATTCCATTAGAATATTAAATGACCTTGTGGAGTTGGACGTTCGACCTTCACATCGAAATCATCTCCACGTCAACGAGTGGACATCTCCCGTATATAATAGTGTCTCACTAAGTAGGATACCATAAGCGAGCGTAACAATATGGCATTTTATAATTAAAATAAGATTAATGTTAACTTCTCCATTACGCTAATATTTTTTTTTTGGTCAGTGCCTCTGCGTCATTCCAGGCTTTATCATTATTTCTTAATCATTGACCTCTACCAATACTTCACTCAAAATACAGGCTTAAGAAATTCCATTTACTAATTTTCATTTTAAACAGATCCTTCAGATCCCTTCAAACTACCAATTTCAGACTCCTGAAAAGAAACATTGAAGCTGTCATTCTCATGAACACTGTATGCCTTGAACAAATGTACAAGAAATGGTAAGGAAACTAGAAGAAGGAACAACAGATTGCGTAGGATAAAAGGCAAATAAAACATCCTTAAACTAGAAAAAAGGTCCGTCAACGAGCATCTCCTCTTTCTGACGAGTGCGAAGATAATGTATCGGCTTCTCCTATGTCGTCACAGTGTTCGACTTTGAATCTTTTGTTTGGTTTGCTAACGTTACAGACTCTGAGTTGGCCTTTTTTTTTCCTTTTTCTTTTTTGAATGCTCCCCCACAGCCTCTTCTTCTTTCTTATAGTCCTTCGTCTGCTGCTCGTTCAGTTCAAGTCTCTTCAGGTGCTCCAGTGGCTTCTGAAGTCTCTACGCTTGGGCTTTCAGTTCGACCCATTCAACAGCTTGATATGCCCCTGGGAACTCCCTTCTACCGACAACTGACCCAAGAGACCCTTCCATCTCTTTTACTTTTTCTGATAATATCGGTCAATGAGTTTGACTCAAAACTACACGGTTGAATCCTGATAACAATATCAAAATCTCATTTTGTTATTCTCTTTTTCTCTTTTTCTTTTTTCCTCCGGAACACCCTCTAAGAAACAATTTTAAAGTGAGCTAAATTATATTGGAAAAGTCGACACTGGGGATGGAAGCTATTCATGGGTTTGGTTGTGGTTATGGTTCTTATTTGTTTCTCTCCTCTTATCATGCTCAAGCATGTTTGATGTATGGAATATTTGTCGATAGATATGTTACCTTCAAGCTTGGGATCTTGATTTTTATCCAAAGGTCTGCTTAAATCAAATTATTTTATGCGGATAGCATTTTTTATCTTATGTTGACATTTCATCTTTATGTGAGATTGTTGGTTTGTAATAGCCAATATATTGGTGTAAATCTATCTTTGTTAAAGTTGCAATCTTCAAGTGCATTTATGTACTTGTGTTGAGGTGGATCTTATTTAGCTTTTGCTTGAAACTATTGAACTCTCGAGGCCAAGGTTTAAGCTTTCTCAAGTAGTTAAGTATCTTAACAAACTATCCAACTGTCTTTCTTTCTGATGATGGATTAGGAGTGTGATCTGAAACGTTGATGAAAATTTCAACACAATTAAATATTGAAAATATATTTACCAACAATTTGAATTGTGAGAGCATAAAACAACAAATATAGGACAATCTAAACTCAAAAAATTTTGGCTTCTCTAAACTAATGCCATCCTATAAGGACCTCAAAATTAAACAAAATTGGGGGATCAAAAAGGATCTAACAAGAGTCAATTGGGCCAAGATTCTTAGTAGAAGGTTGACAATTTGGATTCCTCCTTCTGATGGTTGGATTAAGCTTAATTTCAATGGTTGTTCTAAAGGTAATTTGGGAGCAATTGTTGTTGGAGGACTTATAAGAGACCACACACGCCTTCTTATCGAAGGATACGCTAAATCCTTGGGTATTTGTACTAGTAATGAGGTTGAGGCAACTGTTGTTTGGTGGGGTCTGACAAAGGTTAAGGAAAGGGGATTTAACAAAGTGGTTATAGAAGGTGACTCCAACTTGATCATAGGCATTATTAAGGGAGATTCTATCATCACATGGATAATTAAGAATCTATTGGAAGACTCAAGAAAGGTGATTGAGAGCCTCAACTAGTATAGGTTAATTCACACTTGTAGAGAAGGAGACAAAGCAACAGATGTTGCTTCCAATGAAGAGCTTTCCTATTTGTAGTGGGTAAGTTGGAATTATGAAGATGTCCTCAAAAAATAAAAGTTATAATTTCAAAAGAATATTTGAGAATTAATAAAATGGGGATCAATTCCAATTATATTTAATCTATTTTTGCCTATGGCTGCAACAATTGTCTATCGGGTTCCCTTTCTTGGTAATTGGTCGCCTTCCAAGGCTATTAATTTAATTCTCTCTACTCTAAGAGCTCAAGATATGATGAAAAGGAAAGTCTCCATAAATGATTTCCATAAGCTAGGATTTTCCTTGCCTAATGATAGAATAATCTTTAGCACATGACTTTTATCAAAATTATTATCATTAAGGTGTACGGTTCAAAAGGTGGTAGTGGTGAAATGCACACGATGAAGGGTAAAGGTCACATCATGAATTTAAGAGGAAGATGCAATAATATTTTTTTAATAACTTTTTTATTGAATGGAATGCCCTTCTAATGTTTAATAATATTTCGCTAGATTGTCACTATATTTATCTAAGCTCCAAGGGCATGTTTAAAAAAGTGGTTATCATAATTTTGCATGGCAACCTAAATGCTCACATGAGCCTAGATTCTAATTTCTTGATCATCTCATTTAAGCATAAGATGAACAATTCAAAAGGTGTACTATGGGTCTTATCATGTAAAGGACAAGTGGAGTGATTTCCAAAAGGTCTATTTAAATGGGTTGGATCAATCATCGAAACATGTTTATCCTTCTTTTTTTATAGTTACCAAAAAAAGCTTCAAGCGTACTTCCTTTTTGGTTTGCATATTTTGATGTGGCGAGTTTTCGGTGCCTTGAAGTCCTTTGCAAAGGTGGTGGAAGTGTGTTGGGTGGACAATGGGTGGGCCAAGGAAGCGCTCAGAACCCTTATCTTGTGTTTCCCTTAAGAAAAATATGGATCTATGGAGGCTTTTTGAGGAAGCTAGCATTACACCCTTCTTCCTAGCATTACTAGTTTTTTTGGTGTACACCTTATTGCTATTACCATACTTCCCCTTTAAAAACTACATCTCAACTTATAATCCATTATTTTGCATTGGAATTATTAAACATATACCCTTTAATGGTTGGTTTAAATAGCAGCATTATCTATCTAGTTAGCTTTAGCCCTACTTAGGAAAGTCTTGGTTGCACTAAATAAGTCTACACTTAGGGACCTTTTGTATTTTTTCCTCACTTCATGTGGTTGATACATATGTACTCACCTTTTGAGACACCTATCGCATGCACACTTTACACATGCTCACACACTTGTCACGTGAGCTTACAAGTGGTGCATATTTGGAGCGGTAGCCAAAGTTTCACTCCTATATTTTCATCTCCTCATCCTTGCATTTATAAGCAAGGATCTTTTGTACATTTTTTTATCTTAAATACCTATGATATTTTCTCATCTTGCATATTCTTGTTTGTGGATTTTTTTGAGTATGCAAGCATATATTGGATACTCCAATATTAATTGCATTATAATATCTCACAAAGATATAAAGATAATATTTTATATCCAACTTCTTTTTCTTTTGAACTAAAATATTTGTGTATGTCAAAAAACAAAATGCATGTAAATGATTAAAACTATTCTTATGAAAACACCAAGATTCTTTTGGAATAGTCTTTTGAACTAATTTATGGGGCTTTAATTCAATATGTACATAATTGTTGCCACTAATTTTCCTTAGTAATAATTTGGAAGGTTCTTTAATTGTAACATACTTCATTCTAACCCCCTCCCCTATCCCTTTTAGGCTAATACTTTTGGTGAGGGTACATCCTTTGTGAGACCTCCCTCCAAAAATCCCCCCTTTGTTCCTTCCAAATTGAAACAACCCTCTATTAAAGGCCTCCTTACCAAAGGAACCCCTCTTACTCAGAATTTAAAAGGCAAAGAGACTAGCTCTAACCCCCTGGGCAACCTTATTGGCGCTAAAAGGAAAGATTTTGATAGTTTTGAACCTAAAAGAACCAAAAAAGTCACTGTTGAGATTAGAGACGAGGAGGAGCAAGGAAATTTTGGATGATTCCAGTAGCAAGAAGGGTGAAAGACGGCTAGCAATGCTTGCAGGCCAATCAACCAAAGGTAAGAAAATATGCTTTGAAGAACCTGGGGATGACCCTGAAGATGAAGCTTTGCCTACCATTAATCTGAGTAAAAAGGATTTTTCAATGGTTTTGGGAAAAGACCTCTCAAAAGATTCTTCTTGCAGTGAACATGATGAAGAAATGGTTGGAGATGGCCAACCGGTAGTTGAAGACTTGAAGGATGAGGAAGTGGAAGGGCTCAAGAATATTGAATGTGAAGTCAAGGAGGTGGTTAGGGAAGTCATGAAGGGAATGGAAGAATGACCTATGGAGGAAAAGTCTAAGGAGATGCAGGATAATGACAGGTCCCTCCATTTCTATGTTACTCAATTCCAAGAATAGCATAAAAGTGGATAAGATGGACAATACTTTCAATAAGTTAATAACAATCACTTTGGGCATTATGTGTAAGTCTATCTTCGGCATGGTGAATGGTGTGACTAAGGCCAGGAAAGGCCACTAGAAGATGAAAGCCTCTTAGGCCGATGAGGAGCAACTAGACAAAGGAACAACCAGATCCATGGAACAATATAGTGAGGCGATGGAACAACTGGAGCAAGAATAGAACCTAATATGCTATCAGAGAGTAATTTGGGTCTTTTGGGTCTATTTTTTTGGCTTTTGAACTTTTTTTCTTAATGGGCCTGTGTGCCCCTCGATCTATTAGGCTCAGTTATGTCTTTCGGGTTGCTATATTTTTTTGGTTTATATTTTTTGTTGTTTTATGTTGATAGGTGTTGGTTGGTTTTATTCCTCTGTCATTTTGTTGTTTTTGTGTAGCTGGGATGTAGGCCTTGTTCCACTTTCTAGTTGGGTTTAGGGGTCCTTTCCCCTATTTTTGTTACCAAAAACATACTTCATTCTATTTCCATAATGGTATTGTTATTTCTTTTTGTAATACCATTTTCCTAGGGTGTATTACACAAATAAGAGAAATATTTTAAAATGAATTCTTTCACTCTATCTATTTTAAGTATTTCAAGATAGTACCACCTTTAATTTTTAAATATATACTTTAAATTATTAAAGCATTCAAATGCTTCAAATATTTTCTTAAGAAAATATATCCATTTTTTGTGAGAAAATTCATCAATAAAAGTTAAAAAATAAAAAATATTATCCAATGATTACTCTTG
This sequence comes from Sequoia sempervirens, assembly GCA_007258455.2. NCBI lineage: Eukaryota > Viridiplantae > Streptophyta > Pinopsida > Cupressales > Cupressaceae > Sequoia > Sequoia sempervirens. The sequence goes on from VDFB02053139.1 coordinate 135,048, forward strand.
CATATCACCATAGATAATATTAACATGTACAAGCTCAAAAGGATAATTTTCCCTCCATGATTTATTCACCAGAAAACTATCCTGGTGTTACTTTTCAAGTGCACACCTTAGACAAAATTATTCTTATACTTGATTTGTTAGAGATACTCTCACCATATTCTTCTTGTGAAGAAAACTCAATCCTTGAATATTCATATTTTTATAACATTGGTGTTATAATGAAGAATAATCTATGGTTCCTATATAAGGGTATGCACTTTAGTGAAAACAACGTGAAATGAAATAACATATTCTCTATTATTGAAGCCTTCACCACAATATGATAATTAATAGATTTATCAAATATTTTGTAGTAGTCTTTTTATTTTTTTTCTACAAGTAACCCAATACTTAAAAGATTATGTTATAATTATAGCAAATATAAAGTATCATGAATATAATTAGTTTAGATCCTTTCTTAGGCTTTACAATAAATAGCATCTTTTTCCATTACATCAACTTCTTTGTCATCACCAAATTTTAATTGAGTTATCACAAATTCATATAATTTGAGAAAGAGAAATACTTATCTATAATATGATTTAAGCACCTACTATCTAAGAAGCACACATCTTTGTGATGTTATTTTTTCAAGTTATGTGTAAAGAATGTAGTGTATTTTGCATATTTAAAAGAATCTTCAATATAGCCAACTCTTGAATTATTCACATTAGATTTTTTCTTTCTACACTCACGCTCACAATTTCCATAACATTTGCAATACCTACACTAGATACTTTTGTGATCCATTGAGCTTCTTCATTTTTCTCCATTATTTCTTCCTACTCTCCCTCTTCATCTATCACATCTTCTATTAGTAAATGACTCTCATTGAGATTTATTTAATTGAGAAGAAGAAGTATATTTTTCTTCAATTCTTATAGTAAATTAGAAATTTGATAGAAAACTTTCTATACAATTTTGCATACTCTCTCTATGAAATTGTAAAGAACCTACCAATTTTGTCACTGTGAATGTGATTAGATCTTTTGTTTCTTCAATGACTATCACCACTTATCAAATTTTAGAAGACAAAATCTTAAAATCTTCTCTATAATCTTCTAATCTATTAAAACTCCCTTTGTGTCTTAAGCTAGTTCACAATACATTGAGTTTTTGTGATAAAATATTGAATGAATTTAGCTTCTTTCATTCTTCAATTTTCAAAATCTCTTCTAAAAGTTTAAAGTCTTACTAATTAACTTTGTCAAATATTTGGTATGTAATTTACAAAGACTCATATGCATCCTTTGATTTTGTGACGCCAACAATATGAAAAAATTAAAATATTCAATGTAGGTTGAATAGTGAATAGAACCTGATTGTCTTTTTGTCATTTTTAACTAAATACATTGATTTGTTGTCAAAGAACTAAAAGCATTCTAATATGCAGGTTTAGTGTGCCCTACTTCCACTAATTCCCATAGATCTTAGGATAATAACAAGGTCTTGATTTTGATGCTCTAATATTCATAATTTTATCTTCTAAATAATAGAAGTTAGAATAGTAAACTCTTGTCATTAGCCTTGAGCCTTGGAAGGGGCGAATGATACCATCTACTGTTTCCAACTTCCATGACTTCATCAGTTGACCCACTAAACTCTGCCGCTTCCAAAACAACAAAATGATTGTTTATTTGCTTGGGAAAGGCAGGAAGCCACGAATTTAAGAATAAAAATATGTCATGAGAATTGATGTCCCATAAGAAGATGCCGCTCGCTATAGACAGAATATTTTTAAGTTGGTATATACGAATGCAGTGACGAAATAGAGCACATACATCCAATACTGTGGGCCTATCCACAGCTTTACCAAGACCTGGCTTAATTTGACGGGCGCATAAGCTACCATCTCAAGGCCACTTTTGATTGGATAACTCAGCAAGTTAATACCCCTACCTTTTTAACAAGTACAAAACAATTCACTTGTTATGTAGAATTCTAATCCTCTTAACTAGCAGTTATGTGCTGATTTGAACTATAAAAAATTTGTTTTCTCAAATATAAAATATTTTATTTCTTACTTTTAGAGTTGTATGCCAATAGCTAGCTAAAGCTATAATTTTTTTTTTTTTAGAAAAATGCTCACCTGAACTCTCACACAGAGACCTTCATCAAAGATAATTATACCATTTGAATAATTTGATATTCATCATGATACATATATGGATAAGCACAAGATTTCTTTCATTAATTAATTAGCTTTTATAGAGTTTATTAATAGCTTTTCCTTCATACTCATCTATACATATCTTCATATTTTATTGATTGGAGTACCCTTTATGTGGTGCATCTTCCCCCTTACCCACCTATCCATCCTCTTCAAATGGTCCCTCCAAATCTCATCATAAGGTATATGTCCTCACTTTACATGTACTCTCCCATGTTACCACTTGTAGTATGAGCCCACTTCTCATGGTTCACTCATTCTAGTCTTTTGCCTACCTCCTCTTCCACTAGTATTCCAAGTGCTAGTGTCATCCCTTCATCACAACTTCCTCTGTGCCTTATATTTTTTCCTTTCATCCACTGGTTTCATATGCTTACCTCTTATTTTGTATCCCATTTATACCATCTCTACTATCACCCATGCTACTACTACCATCACTATCCCCACTTCCACCCTTGATGCTTTTCTAAAATTCTAGATAGAGTTGATAAAAAATTCAAGATTGTATGCATAGGGGACACTTTGTTATTACTTATTCTTTAACACATCGTACATTGCTTGCATTTAAAATTATGATCTATCCACTAATCACTTTTGTAGCACCTCACTTTGAGTTTTACCATGTAAAGGTGACCCTCTAGTACTCATTTGCACTTGAATGTAATGCAACTTTCTTAGACTACACTTATGGTGACAAAATTTTGGATACATTATTCCTTTGATGTGTTAAATATTATGTTATTTAATGATTCCATTCTTTGATTACCAATGCTATCCACTCTTTTGATTATCTAGCTATAAATTCCTAAGTGGATATGGTTAGATCATAATATTATTTTAGATTTATTTAAGTGTGCTCAAGGTTCTAGTGAATGTATCATAATTACATTATCCAATATCAATGTCTTGTGTGCTAAAATGAAACACCATCTCATTGATAATGAATTGTAAAGTATTTTTGTTCAATCCTTATTACCTCCTATGTAAGATAATGTGTTCTTTAGGGTTATGCTTCTTTCATGTAACTTCATTATGATGTTAAGAATGTCATGAACTCAAATTAATTTCCTCCCATACATCCTCCACACATTCTTACCATTCCAAATTTTAAAAAAACAATACTTTTCAATAAGGTAATGACAAAAAAAAAAACCAAGCCTTATATTAATCATGTGGCTAAAACTTTTATCTTTTTTATTTAAGCCTCAAACTAATATAAATTTACAAGATTGAGTGATCCTCTAGATCATGTGTGTCAAAGTTTATTAAAAGCTAATTATATCAATCTTCCTCTCATTTGTCCATTTGATTTATCCAAAGGACTCCCTAGAGGATATAACAAAGATTCTTTTTTGTGGATATCACAAGGTCAATGTTCATCACACATAATTATATGGCTCTCACACATAAATTATATCATTTAATAGATAATTTAATGATATTCATGTAGATGTTTTTAATGATGCTCAGATAATTGTTTGGTTTCCCTGCCTAATCAAACTTACAAATTTATATAGATCTTTTTTGTCACATTATCAATCTAATGCAATACATATTTTCAATAGGTATCAAAGTTTCTTGCTAATTCTATATCACTTAAACCTATGGATAGAAATTTTATGGTTATACAACAGGTTGGTTCATCTTCCCATTCTCATTTAAATGTAATTTTAAACAGATGAGTTGTTTTAGAGCTTCTTTTCTTCCTACAACTCTATGTTATGATGAGGATATTCCTCAAAATAACTACTATGGACCATTATACATTCTTTGCATTATCTCTAGTTGTATATGTGATGGTATCCTTATTGATCCAATGAATTAGTGAAATTTTCCAAGAAGAATTTTTATATGATCTTCATTTGTGGTAGGATATTTATGAACATCCAAGTATCTCATTAAATATGAATACTGGTATACTTATTTATAAATTTTAGGATTTATTATCTCACCTCTCCAAGAGGGGCTCAAGAAGGTTGAAATCTAGTTTCATGTTACTCAATCTTCTAATAGTTTTTCTATGTCACTTGGATGGCCTTAGATAGAAGAGATAAATGTGGTTATCTCTATGGTTATCTATGTTTGATACATGCTCATGGTGATAAGATTTTTGAAAATAAAGAGAGGTGTGTATGTACTTATTTTTTAATCAAATAATGTACATGATGCATATAAAAAACTCTTAAAGAAGCTTTCTATGAAAGAAAGGATAAGGTCCATCATATATAAAAACTCTTATAGAAGCTTTCTATGAAAGAAAGGATAAGGTCCATCATATATAAAACTAGTCGTGGAAAAACATATCCAAAGACTCATAATGAATATCCATATGAGAATAATTACAAGGTTCATATGCTATGTCATATTCATTTACACTAAAGTATCAGGGAATAAGTTACAAAGAATAATATAGAGTAATTGAAGCCCTCTTCATTACCTTCAAAGTTAACTCAAGAGAAGAAAACTAAATTTAAAATTATTATCCACCACCATAAGAGAAATAAGAAGATGGTTCTCATCCTCCATATGTACAAATAAATATGAAAAAATTAATCTAGAATGTTTTGTTTTTTTATAATTTTTCCTTATTTAGTAGATAAGACTAAATGTAAAATGTGTTTATGTTTTTTTCTACTATTTTTCTTTCATAGAAATAATAATTATATTTAACCTTATCTATATTTTATTTCTTATTTAAATTATGTTCAAAAATTAAAGGAGAGGTTGCAACAAAAAATTAAAAATAATTGAAACAAAAATATGAAGACCAAAAATGAATATTAGAAATAGAAATAGCAAATAACAAAGAACCATTAATTAGTTTGAGGAATATCCTAGTTAGGAAACTAGTGTGTTGTCTTTTCAACCAATCTATATGCTATTATCTAATCTATACATTGTTATTTATAGTTTATAAAAATAATGGTTTTCTTCCAAATTCCATATGACCTACACATCAAAGTAAGGACACACAACAAGATACTCTAGAAACATACTAAAAGACACATGACTATTCAAAACTATTTCAAACTATATATTAGAGTGATAAAATAGGAAAATAGATTCCAAACATTTGTGTGTTTATAACATTTCAAGATGGCCTATTAGAAAACACAAAAAATGGGTTAAAAAGGAGCCTTCCAAAATGGCTAGAATGTAAATTTGGTCTTTCAAACTCTAAAGGAAGTCACTGAAATGAGTAGAAATTAAATAGTTTGTTCTCACAAGCCATATGTGTATCTAAAATTTGAAAATAATAATATATTAATAATCTTTGAATGTTAAATCTTGTAGTCTATGGAGAGTAAAACCCTAGCGTATGTAGATGAGGGTTAAGAGGAGGTGAAGCTTAAGGTGCCAACAATAGTGCTATGAAACAAGAAAACTTATAGGAAATAAATCAATAAAGAAATTGAAATAAAAACTTGAACAAAAATACCTGAAACACCAAGGATGAGGGTAAAAAATTATTTTAATCGTAATGTATATCTTGAATTATTGTAAGAGCTCATGGAAGATAGTACTAGAATCACAAGAGTGATGTTAAAGTGCCCAAAAATGCTAAAAAAATGGTGTAGAGTGTTGATAAAATTAAAAAAAAATGTTAATGTAAAAGATATATGGAGATATATCTTCATAAATTTTTCATAAGGAAGATGATAAGGTGTATAAAGGAGAATTAAATGTTGAGATTCACCTAATGAATCCTACATTCACATATTTAGTTATGAAAATGTGGTGGATTTAGTAAGAAATAAATATTGTACAACTATATTATTAGAGGATGTTAGCACATTATGTAGATTTCCATATGTCATGCTATCATCCAAGTACAACAAGGCTAAAAATGATAGAGAATTATAGCAACATGACTCTATATTAACACAAGAAATAAACACAGTTACACATAAAAGGTATGAACATGCTATTAAAATTAGGAGAATCTAGGAGATAAATGACAAGAACAATGAATAATAATGCATAGATTGTATTTAGTCGACCCAAATGATAATGGGTACAAATCCTTCCATTTATAGGAAAGGATAATGCAATCCACCTATGAGTTGGATTGGCAAGTGCCCCATGAAGTGGCACAAAATATTAGACAAGTGTCCTATAGGTGTACACCTTAAGAACACTTGGAGTTTGCAAACCAACAACCTCTATGAAAAATTCATCAACCTTGTGTGCCAAGTGTTGAGTGACCTCTGAGGTGAGATGGAAAGACTTCCAACCTCAAAAAGGTATGTGCATAAGGTTAACCAAATAAATTGGTAACCTTTAGAGGTCTAAAAGGTTGTGCATTCAGTTAGAAAAGATGTTGTCTAATCTCATCAACCTAAGTACACTTAGTATAGTGAATAGATTAAGTATTCACACTAACACATACAAAAAAAAAATGCATGTTGGCACCAAGGGCAAGATGAAGGATAGGATAAGGTTGAATGGACCTAAAAATATACTTAGATGATAAAGACACTAAATTGAGGTCAAATTTTAGTGTCAAAATTTTAGGGTATATACTTTTTTATCTTTAGTTACCCACCCCCCCTCACTTTAGCAGATATTGCACCACTAATCTATAAGATGTGCTAAGATATTGAAAAGAAAGAATCGAAAATAATAACATAAAAAAGGATATGTAAAAGGGAATTGTGATTCTTCTAGGGAGGGAAGAATGTTCTTAGACCAAGAATCTAAAAAACCACGTTTTAGATAGAAAAACCTACAAAACTAATGCATTAGAAAAAACATAACATGCAACACAAATATGTTAGAAAATGATATAACATAGCACATTCACAATACATATAAATGAATATTAAACCACATAAACACAAGAATGAATAAGAGAAGCACATACATAAAGACATTAAAAATAAAAATAAACTATTTTATAACATTATCCCAATGTACTATATTGTTAGGAAAATGTAGGTTTGAAAGTCTATCATACTCTTTTGCTAGGAAATATATAATACCTTCATGAATCATGTTCAATAGTATACTCTATTTTAGGTGACTCATATAAAAAAAAATACTAAGGATTACATGTACTAGCATGCTTTGTTTCTAGTAATCTTGATAAGGGTATATAAATCCAAGCAACTCTATATAATTGGGCTAATTTAGGGAGCACTCTAGAAATGTGTATATGTGTATTTGCACATATGAATGTTTATATATGCCGCCCTTAAATAATTTCATAAATGACAAGTCTATAATTAGTAATAAGGTACAAAAGGGTATTGAAAAGGGTTACTAGAAAACATATATGAGATGATATGCTTCTAGTGTAATATAATGTTACTAATAAAATAAAACTTTGCACACTTAAAATAGTGTCCAAGGGATGGCATGATAAAATATAAATGCATTACCGCATACAAGATAGAAACTTCACACAAAGACGTGCACACTATAGGATCTACACACCTAGGATAAGTATTGGTTGAGGGGGAAAACTTAGAGATAGAGACAAAGCTATCATCATTCACCAATAATATAGAACTGTGAGTAAAAATGAAGAAAACACATGCCAAATACATAATTAAAATTTTTATTTTAGGTCAACATGAGAGAGAGAGAGAGAGATAAAAGTCTAAATTCTTTGCATCATCCATAAAATATGATGACAACATAATAGATTACATATAGAAAGAATATAGATATAAATTTAGAATAATTCTATGAAAATTATTTTCTCTTGTATATATGTGCCTACAAGGGTATCATTGGTCCTTTAAAGGGAACTAATAAACATTAAATAAGTATGAGTACATAAAATAACATACCAAACAAATATGATACCTATATATATAGACAAACAAATATATATGGATGATATGAAGGCAAACATCACCCATCGGACTCCATACCAGTACATCCTACCCATCCCAATCATGAATAGGGGTAGTGGAGGACCATTAGATGGTGAAGAAGCCACAAGAGGTAAATTAGTAGATGGAAGAAACTTTAAAGCAATGAGACATTATGCAAAAGTAGGGGGATTAGCGTCCTAATTTTTTATTGAATATGTAATGGTTAATGAACATGTGAATATTACTAAAAATACTAGAATATTATCCATTGAAGAAAATGGCACTAATTAGAAGCATGAGTGGATGTATTAGGTGGATAACAAACCATAATAATATAATCATCTATACAACTAGTAGACGTGATAAAATTAGCACTAGAAGACTTTGAGGGAGGAGTATCTTATAATGTAAGGGAAATAGATGTAGGACTTAGAGTGGGAGATAGAGGGATTATCTTAAGATTAGGTTAGTGGTGAGTTGAATTAGGATAATTTTAAAATTAGAATTTAATTCCCATATATTATACTTTAATTTCTAGAGTAGAACTTATCTTATTTTTTATTTTTTAAGTTTATTTACTTAGTATTTTATTGTAATTATTTGATGTGATTTATAATATTATCAAACAATTGTGCTCCACCAAAAAAGGTATTATATTTTGAGTTATTAGTTGTCAAAAAATGTCCACTTAGTGGTATATTATGAAAGTCTTATTTTTAAGGATGGTATGACATATTATATAACAACTATAAGAGCCAAAAATAGGGAAGGTTACTTTGGACATGATGACTAGTATCTATGACAAATTCTTTACAATGTGGGAGTTACATATATTCTTGAATATTTCATATGTGTGAGGGGCATGAGAATTTGTGCCTCCACTTTTATGAGATGTGTTTTGGTCTATATGGTCATTTAGACACCTAGTTTAGGCGCATGGTAATATTACTTAGTTTACAATAGCATTTGGGATATCTTTTATTATTTATTTCCTAAATATTGAGACTTTGCATTATTATTTTTATGTTGAGAGTTTAGAATTACATGTATGTTCTTTAAATGGTATCAATAATACCCCAAGTGTTGTATGTTAGTGAAACTCCTAAGGAGAAACACTCTACAAGTATATTATAACTTTGAAGATTTTTCAATAATGTATTAAACTACTTTGGAGTGTGAGTTTTTATTTTGAAAGGGTTTTCCTCATGTAAATAATTTATAAAATTATATTTCTTATTTTTATTTTTAAATGTGTATTTGCATTATTTATATAATAGTAAAAATCAAATTTGAAATTTTGTGTATGTTATCATTACAAGATTTAGTATAAAAAGTTGTTTTTACAACCTTAACTTTTATATATGCATTTATATAAATATGTTTATATATAAACATATTATATGTGTGTATGTACATAATATTGGGGAGTTGTAATAATTTACACACGAAAAAATAACGGTACTGTAAAGTATCAATGGCATTATGCCTGAATTATTTTTAAAAAGAAGTCTAGATTAGGTTACGGCCAAAGGAGATCCCCATGCTGCCAAAACAGAGATGCACACAATTCGCTCCATTCCATATCTTCGCTTGAGAAAGTAAACTCACTCTCCATCCTCTCATCGCCGTATTCACTTTGTTCTATACTCTTCGATCCCACGCCCATCATTAATACATCTTGATCGTTACCATAAGCAGGCAGGCCTTCAGTTAAAATAGATAAATCTTGTACTGCAAAATGATTAATGTCTTGGGCAGAATGTTCCGGAGTTTTATCATCGCCTGCCGAGTTTTCCCCATCGCCAGCGGCAGCAGCAGAAGGAACAGGAGTAACGGGCTTATGGCCTTGGCGTCCCAAGGCCACATGCCGAAGCAGCTTGTTCCTTGTTGAAAAGGTAAGCGCGCAGGAACAGCGCCATGTGCTATGCCCGCATTTGTTTCCGTGAGTTTTTAGATCTCCCACGAAAGCAAACTCCTTTCCACAGTTGTTGCAGCTATACATCTTAGCGCAATGGCTTCTTCTGTAATGGTTCCGCAGGGATACCATGGATTTCAAGAGCCTGAAATTCGGATGACGCCTGTTGTGTCTGCAGCCATGGAAGGGGCACGAATAATATGCTCTTCTGTCCTTGGGCCTGGTGGATGTAAGGGCTTCTTTGCTTTTGTATTTCTCACCGTGGGATCGCATGTGAATGCGCACATTCCCGTCTCGCCGGAACTCTTTCCCACAGATGCTGCACAAATGGCTCTGCTCTGAAAGAATCTCGGCCTCTTCCATTTCTACAATACCTTCTTTGCCTGCAAAGCTCAAACGTTGACATTGCGACAAGATCGATGCAGATGTGGAGATTACCTGGCAGACGATGGAAGTGAGGCCCGAGTTCCCTTGATGGTGCTCATCGTGGCTTTTGCTTTGCGCGAATTGCTCCACTTCCTCGGTTTTCTCCCCAACCCAGGAAATCCCAGAAGTCAGAGCAAACAGATTTGTTTCCTCTTCATTGTTATGTCCCAACAGAGATTTATCATCATCTTTACCACAGACGGGTTGCCAAGAGTGTTCGCCCTTTAAAATCTCCCTGTAAAGTGTTTCTGCTATAACTTCCATGGCTTCTACAAAATCCTTGAGAGCGGTATAACTGAAATCTGCGTATTCCATAACAAGGCAGAAATGATTGTTTGGGCCGGGCAGGCTCGTTGAAGGCACAAAAGCCAATGAAATAGTATTTTAAAAGCAAAAACAATGGGGAACTCGTAATAAACGGGATGCCGCTTCGCATACGAATATGGAAAGGAAGTAGACGAAATACCTACCAATAAGCTTGTTTTGCCCACAGGTTTCTCAAATTTCTCGAGCACTAATGGAATAAATTTGACGCTCAATTTTATCTCTTGTGGACGTTCGACCGTCAAATTGAAATCATATCCACGGCAATCAGTGAAAAACTTCTGTGTATCACGATGTCTTATGGCCCGATGCTGGCATGGTTGATCATGTGGCTCTTATTTGTAGCAATAGTTTTATTTTAAAATTGTTTATAACTGAATTTTTTTAGACGGCAGGAATCCGGAGTTTCCCTATAAATTACATTTAGTAAACTTTTTTCATGTGACCGTTGGCGCTGGCGTGACATGTCTTATGTGGACCACGGGATGGAGAGAAGACTAGACCTCATGACCTCTTATAATTGAATTTAATTTTTAGTTTTTTATTTTTATTTTTATTTTGTAATTTAAGATATTAATATTTGTTATAAAAAAAATATTATTATTGATTGTAAATGTTTATTTAAAGATTATATTTGAGTGAAATTAAATAAAGATAGTTCAAGTATAAATTTAGATTTGTTAAAATAGTGATGACATATATTATATTCATTTTATGTGTATATGTTTGAAATGACATTTGTCTAATATTTATTTTATATATAAAAAATAATATTAATTATGATTAACACATCCTATTGTTAATTATCAAATAAATTTTAATAATAAGATATAATCTTACGAAAACAAGACTATATGTTAACCATCCTATCAAAATGATAATATTGTTCTAGGCATTAACCTTGTTGCAACAACTTGTAGTATCACCAAGCTCACGTATTGGTCTATTGAATGTGTTAAATGCTTACAATAATACAAAATAGATTGTAAGGCTTGCTAATAACAAAAAAAATCAATAAAATCAATTATCAATAGTATTTCAAATCAATCAATTACATAATAAGCAAGTACACTCAAACTAATGTAGAGGCATCCTAGGGTATAAGAGTAATATTACATCAACCAAAAACATTTTTCTTTTAATTTGTTTGTTTGTTTGCAAGTTTGCAGTTATCAATCAGTCTCCACAAATCCTATCACATTTCATCACAATTACATATCTCACTTGCAATTTGAATATATGTTCTATATTGATCCTTCAATGTCATATTTCCTTTCAATGGATTCTAATCACTACACAGTCATAACTTGGTTTTTGGACATCACTAGGTTTGATAAATCAACACTTAGTTTCACTATTCATAAGTTGCAATAGCTTTATAGAGTTTGTTGCAGTAAAGGAACACATTACATGATGCATTGGACCCATGAGTTATTGTGATAATCACCATATTTGATCTAGGAGATTCTACCTATATTTTTAGTCGACTACACACTTCATCAAGACACTAGACTTTGCCCCACCTTGCCAACTAAGATCATTCATAAGACTTGACACTAATATATAAACATCATATACAATTATTTCAAAGCAACATAAAAGGAAGAAAATGGAGAGAGCAAGAGATAGTTAAATTTTGGATATAGAATAGCATTGCAACATTGTTTAAATTCTATAATTACATGGTTTTAATCAAATTATTGAGGTCTTCCATGTTTCAATATCATTGTAGAAAATTGTAATTTATTTTTGAATTTGAATAAATAAATATCATATATTTGTTTTACTATGCCATTGAGTTTTTCACTATGTAATTATGAGTTATTTCATTTCACTACATGGTTTAAAAATCCTTGATTGGATCCTCCATCCATGACTACATCAAGTGGTATCAGATCATAAGTTTAGAATCCTAATAAGGTAAAATTTGATTTTGTATCCTAAAAAAATCTTGTGAGAAAATCATCAAGTTGAGGTATCCTACTAGAAGCTTGACAAGAGATCACTAGTTGAGAGATAGTTGTAAGGAGTGGTTGTAGATTGATCACTGACTTCAGGAATTTTACACCAAATCCTAGGGTAGAGATGTCATCATGAAGAATTCAAGGTGTTGCTAACATTGTTAGAAGAATGGAGGAAATAATTGAAATGATGAGGGCAATGAAAGTTTGATTTGATATTTTAGAAGATTCAATAGAAAAAGAGGCTAAACGCCATATTTAATAATGACAATGGTAAAGATGAGAATAAAATAGGATCTATACATAAATTATTGAGAAAAATATAGAAAACCTGGAAGAAAAAATAGTTCAAGTAAAAGTGTTGAAAGCTATTTTTAAAATTAGTAAGAGACCTTGAATTGAGATTTCTAATTATTCTAATAATTTGAACCTTGAATAATTGATCTTTTGGATAAATTACTTGGATGGATATTTTGAGTAAAAGGAAATTGTGAGTCTTTTAAAGGGTTTAAAGATTTATAAAAATTAAATTGAAAGAACATGTTTATATTTGGTGGAAGGAAGTATAATTAGAAAGAAATATGAGAGGAAGAGAAAAGATAACAAAGTGAAATAGGATAGTTGTAGATTTTAAGAGACAATTTATTTGTATAATTAAGAGTTGGAATTATTAAAAAAACTATGTAATTTGAGACAAAGGGATATGACTATAAAAGAATAAATTGAATAATTTTACAAAATAATCATTAGGAGTATACATAGTGAAGAAAGTAAAGAAAAGGTTATAAGATAGAGCAATAGAATAAGATATCTATTCATTATGAGGAACAAATTTTGGTAACGTTGAAAACCATAGAGGGAGCATATTAATTTAAAATCAAGGAATAAGAGAAACTAAATAAAACATTAGAGAGTAGATAGAGCTAATAAAGAGGAAGAGAATAAAGATCATAATTCTACAATAAAGAACCATATGTGGAAGTAAGGCTTAGAATGATCATTTCTATAGCAATGATAGTAGTAATTATCATATTGAGGCAAGAAGCAATAATACCTAGTGTCACAAGGATTGGGAAGATGAAAATTATTACCACAATAGAAAAGAAGGTAATAATTTATATCATAGTGATAGAGAAGATGGATATCAAAATTGAAAAGTGTGCATGCTGAAATTGAAAACTAAATATGGCAAAACACAATAACTTTCAACAACACATCAATAAAGTTATTTCTTAATGAATGCAAATGAAAAAGGTTATCAACTAAATAAAAAACATGCTATAAGATTTCCACAATCCATAGATGAAAAAACTTGCATACAATCAAATCCATAAGCAAAAATTAAACATTCAAAAAACATGCTCTCATAAGTCATCTAACTCTATTGTTTCTCTATCAACCAAGACCTTTCCTTTGCTCTCAGAATTTTGCAAACTAATGTACACAAGAGGCTATGGAAGAACAAGAAGAATGATCAAAATGATTTGTAAAAAGACTAAAATCAAGTGCAAGAGGAGTGAATGAGAGAAAGGAAAACATATTTATAGGTTTCCTCATGGGTAAAAAGCAAGTTGTAGGATGAATGTGGGATTAGTTATAGATATTTAGAAATGAATTTGTCCCACATTGGTTGAGTGGATGAAATGGGTGGGAGATGGGAACCTAAATATGATAGGACTATAAAATGATAAGAAGATTAAATGCATAAGATGAGAGAATAGATGGAAATGATAATATAGTGGAATGATATTATAAATGAAATATATTGCAATATGATAATGTAATAAAGTATTAATTAATACTAAGGAGTAATAAATGTGATATAATAAATGATTAATGAATAATGATATATTGGTTTTATAATATGAAGATGATAATAGATAAAATATTGCTTGATAACAACATGAGTAAGGTTGAATACTTTTATGTTTCTACAAAAAGTAATATATGTTAAGAATGATTGAAGACATTTTAGTGGTATATGTTTCAATTATAGAGAAGTAAATTAAGAATTTGAATATTATGAAGTTCAAAGAAACAACAAAAAATGGTAGAAGGTAGTCCACAAACTAGATCTATGGAGGAAGAACCCAAGATATTGCCCAACTCAATGGATGAAAAAGAAAATGGAGAATTGAACTTTTTATGAGGAGAGATTTGCTGAAAAGAACCAATACAAAGGAACAATGTATTTATGATTAGATGCAAGGTAGGAGTTAAGTGTTACAAAGTTATTAAATTGATAGTGGTAGTACTAAAATAACCTAGTATTCAAATAAATGGTTGAGAAATTAAAGTTAGAAAGATTAAAGAATAAAAATATATATAATATTTATTGGTTATAAAAGGAACACAAGATAATGGTCAATGATCTTTGTTTGGTAAGATCCAATATCTAGGAAGATATCATGATGAAGTCTAAATTTGATGGATGTATGCTATTTATTATTAAGGATACCATAAAATTTTGATAGAAATGTAATACATGATGGGAGAGTATCTACTTATACTATAACAAATAATAATTAAAGGAAGAGGTTGGTCCCATTGAAAGAAAAAAGGATCAAGTATGTAGTAATGTTTGATTTTTTTAGTAAATAGGAGGATACATTTAGATGGCTTGAAACATTAGAATGTTTGTTTTACATTGATTCCTCATATATGTGGTACTACAAGTACAAATATGACCACTAAAAGTAATGAGGAAATATTGTAAGAGGAAATATTAGAATTCTTGATAGAATACAAGAACAATGTGCATTAGATAATATTATATTAAATATATTATCACTTTAAGGAGTACTAATCACCATATGAACCTAATTTTGAGATAAATATTTCCAAATAAAGCACTACATAGGATGACACTAGCAAAGAAAGAAAAATTGAACCAATAAGTCCAAGAGCTATAAAAGGGGTTAATCAAAGAAATTTTGGACCCATGTGAAGTACCTGTGGTACTAGAACACAATGACTATTTTTAGTGGAGGGTGTGTACTTATTCTAGAGAAATCAACAAGATCACTATAAGATGTAAATTTCCATTACTAATATTTGATTCAAAGAAAGCTTATTATTCAATTAGAATAATGGAAGGAAATGAATGGAAGAAAAAATTTATGACTATGGGTAATTGTAATTGTGTTTTTCCATGGGAATTAGATTAACCAATGCACCAAGTGGGTTGATGCAAGAAGTTGGGTACACAAAAAGCTCAAAAAGTGGAAATGTTTTTGCTGTTTTTCAGAATTTGTCACATTTGGACTGAAAATTTGAGGAACTTACACAATGAATATTAAAAAAAGTCAGTTATATGAAATCTAGAATTTTCAATCTAGTTTCCAAATATGTAAATTATTAAAATACTCAGATTATAGAAATTAAATTTTGATAGGGATCTATAAAAACCACTTTTAAAAGTCCCTATTTTTTTACCATACCAAGTAAGTGTAGGGACAACACTTTTTTGACCCAAATAACCTCGTGAAACAGGATGCCAAACTGATGTGAGCTGCACCAGGTTGAACATTCTTTTCTTTATGCCTATATCTTTGTCGTTCTTACTGAGTTCTTAAACCACCCGTATGACAACATGAATGTATCCAAATGTTCATTGTTCAAATATCTGTCCAGTTTGATGCCATATAATTTTTTTTTCAAAAAAATTAACCAATAAAAAGTTATTAAAAAACTTTAAAAACCTGATATTTCAATTTAAAGGACTAGTTTGATTAAAAATTAATTAAAAAATAGCAAACATAATCCAATTTTAACAAAATTTATATATTTAGCAAGTAGACATTGTATTCTCTAATGGGTTTTAATTTTATAGATTCATTCAGAAAAAAAGTCCATTAGCTATGTTGTCAAAGTTGGACATTCTTCTTCAATCTGCCTTAGTTTTTTAGTTGTAGGTCAAAGCCTCAGGCTCGGATTGCCAAGCCTTTCCCAATCCCAAAACCAAGGCTTTATCGTGGTGGAATTCAACTTTAAATAATGCGTACGCGTTATTCAAATGAAATGTGTACATGTTTCATAACACATACGCGTTACCCATTGACCCGTTGGGAAAACGTAACGCGTACGCGTTATGAAATGCGTATGTGTTTCTTGAACATAACGCGTACGCATTTCTAATATAAGTTGTTTTTCCTTAATTTAAAAAATTCCGCAAGTTCACCATTTTCGTGTCATTCATTTTTGTAGCACGGGTCCAAAAGCAATATTTCTACTTTTATTAAAATTGGTATTGTGCGGTGGCATATTCTCATTCAAATTGTTAAAGAGACAAAGCATAGGTTGAATTTTCTGAAGTGAATCAAGGCAAGAAATTTTTTACAAAACATTTTTAGAAAAGTGAACACTTTGATGTATTCATGATGTTTTTGTACTTTGGAGTTTATAGAAAAAATGATCTTCATAGTACATAGTTTAATTTGAATATTTGAAAGAGGTGGAAATTTGAAAATAAGTTTCTTGAATTATTGTTTTTGTGATCAAAGAGGGTTTGGTAACCATGGGTGATAAGCAAAGAAAAAAAAAAAGATGTAGAAAGTTAATGACACCCGAAGAAGTTCAAGCAAATAAAGATAAGGAGGCAAAAAGACAAAGGGAAAGGAGAGAAAGGAATCGTCAAATGAAAGATTTGGAAGCATCTAGTTCCAAGAATGTTGAAGAGGAAGCCAAGAATGATGAAATGAATGTAGATGATGCAAATGTGGAGATGGTGAATATAGAAGAAAATGCAATTACGGAGAAAAACCCAATTGTGCCTTCAACTTCAACTTTGAATGATAAGCAAACAACTTCGGGTGTGTCTTCAAATCCACCTCCCAATGATATGGAAAATGCACCTATTCAAACAATCTATCCAGGTATGTGTTCAAACCCAAGTTTTCATAATATTGATATTGCTTGTTTAGATGAAGTTGAATACACCATTGATAAGATCAATAATATTAGGGTTGAAACAATGCAGAAACAAGAAAATGATGAAATTATATATTATGAGAATGTAAATGAGAATGAAATCCCTCATATTGATGAAAATGATAATGAAATCCCTTTTACATTTGAAAATGAAAATGAAACCCCTTGTGTGAATGAAAATGAAACTCCTATGGATGAAGGTGAAAATGTTTTTTTCACAATTGAAACATATATGCTAGAAAACCTTCGTGGTAAAGTTTCTTCGAGACAAATTAGAAATTATGGAAATAAAATATATAAAATGTTTTTTTTATAGAAAGAAATTAGGATTCCAATGTCAACTCATGGTGCAATTGATGAGAATGTTGAAAATGAGAAAAGTGATGAAAAAATTAGGTGTTTTTGTAAAATCAAAAAAGAAAGATGATTCAGTAGAACAAGTCATATCTAGTGTTGCTAATGCTATTGATGTTATTGGTAAGAAAATTCGATCAAAAGATAAGAATGTGGCTCGTCGTGCAATAACAATTACTCTAGTTGATAAAACAACTTCAAATAAAAGAATGTTAAGTAAGATTAGTAAATGTGTAAAAGTAAATTCTAGAACTTTGATAAGAGCTTCTAAAAGAAGAGAAAGTATTGAAAAGGATCCTATTAATCAATGTTGGAGTTTTAGTGGTAGACTCTTAAGATCAGACATGAAATTAACTAATGAAATTAAATATTTAATCCATAAATTTTGGCATGATAATACAAGAGTATCACCTAACATTAGAGATGTCTTAAAATTAAGGGTGGGTTCCAAAATTCATGAACCTCATCCAAAGCATCTCTTAGATATGACTCAAACTGAATTATATAGAAAAAAATTAGATGCTTCAATCTTACCATTGAATATTAACATAAGTCAAAGATCATTCAAAAAGTGTAAACCTTGGCATGTTAAAATTAATAAGCAACGAATCTCTTGTTGTTGCAAGACTCATGTACAATTTCGTTATTATTATGATATATTTCAATATATACAGTGCACTTTGTATGCTAACCAAATTATGCAAGAAATTTGTGGCATTAATATGCCACCTGAAAGAATCAAATATTTTATAGCAAGTTTGTTTTGTGATCCCTCTTTAAATGGAAACTCATTTTTTTTAAAAGCATGTATTTCTGGAGAATGCGATAGATGTGGTAACTTTTCATTATTAGGAGAATGTATGCATGAAAGTAGTTTAGATGAATTTGAACAACAATTAGTGGATGTAAAAAAATTTAAAAATGTTGAGTATTCTTTAAAAGATGGAAAAACTGGAAAACGTGTTGAGCTAATTGTGGAAAAAGTTAGTGTGCATGCTTTTATTAATGAATTTAAAGATAAGTTTGTATCTAAATATTTTCAACACTCTCATAATGCTCATTGGCTTGATAATCAATTTCGTTTATGTAAAAACACATTCCCAATTGGAAGTATATTGTTAGTTGTTGATTTTGCTAAAAATTATACTCTTGCTCCACAAGAAGAAATTCAATCACAGTATTATAATTCAATGCAAGTAGCTATATTTGTTCACATTGTTTATAGACATGCAGAAGATAGTACAAAAGATAATAGAAAATTTTTGAGAGAGTACCACTTTTATGTAAGTGATAATCGATTACATTCATTTGATTTTGTACAATATTGTTTTGATATATTTTATAAAAATTTAAAAGAGAGAGGAATTCAGATGCTAGAACATCTCATATGGTCAGATAATTGCACAGGTCAATTCAAAAATGCTAGAATGTTTTATTGGTTATGTAGAGTTCATAAGGAAAATAATATCCAACACATATGGAGTTTTTTTGAAGCTGGTCATAGTAAGGGAGAACATGATGGCAGGTGCATGTGTGAAAAGAGCTCTTCCTAGAGAGCAACTAAAATTTGAGGATGTTGCAAAATTTAGAGATGCATGTGCAATTGTAGATTGGTGCAATACCAAATTATCTACAAGAACAAGTGAGAGCTCAATAATTTGATGCTTCTTTTGGT
>VDFB02053139.1:154762-172873 GCA_007258455.2 Sequoia sempervirens
ACATATCTCCTTCTATTCAAAATCACTTTTGACAGAAGAACAAGAAATCCTAGCTGCTTTTCTAAGGGAAAGATAGGTAAACTTCACATGGACCTACTTTGACGTGCCTGGTCTTGATCTAGAAGTTGTGGTTCACCATCTAGCAATCTATCTAGAGGCGAAACTAGTGAAAAAAAAGCTACGAAAAATGCATCCAAAAATAGTATTACCAATCAAACTTGAATTACAAAAACTCCTTGATGTTGGCTTCATACGGCCAATTGATTATCTAGAATGGGTTTCAAATCTTGTACTAGTCTCTAAGACCACTGGGGGCATCTTCATCTGCACTAACATCAAGGACCTGAATAAAGATTTTCCTAAGGATGATTTCCCTCTCCCAAACATAGACATGATTGTGGATATGATGGCGAGGCATTAAATGCTATCACTAATGGACAGATTCTTGAGGTACAATCAGATCATGATAGCTAAGGATGACCAACACAAGACAACTTTCACTTGTCCATGGGGGATCTACTACTAGAACATGATGCCATTCGGATTGAAGAATGTCGAAGCAACCTACCAGAGAGCTATGATGCTAATCTTCCATGACATGATTCAAAAAAATTTGGAAGATTATGTGAATGACATATTGGCCAAATCAAAGAAGCATCGAGATCACATAGCGGCACTAAGCTCCATCTTTGATAGGCTAGAAGAATACAAGGTTAGGCTCAATCCAAAAAAGTTTCTTTGGGGTGCAATCAGGAAAGCTCCTAGGGTATATTGTATCCATGAGGGGAATCAAGATAGACCCTACTAAAGTCAAGGAAATTCTTGAGATGGAGGTACCAAGAACCTTGAAGTAGTTAAGTGGTTTGCAAGGAAGGCTCCAATCCATTCGTTGGTTTATAACACAGTGAGCAGATAAAGCTATCCCATATTCTCATCTACTCCACAAGGGGGTAGCATACAAATGGGATGAGAAATGTGACCAAGCTTTCAATAAAATTGATTACTTGCTGACACCACCAATCCTTATGCCATCGATTCCAAACAAGCCATTAATCGTGTATATATCAAAAATAACAGCAGCCCTTGGCACTCTCCTAGCTCAACACAATGGAAACAAGAAAGAGAGAGCTATTTACTATATCAGTAGAACCATGGTGGGACATGAGCTGAATTACACATTCATTGAGAAGACTTGTCGAGCAGTAGTGTTCATAGCACAAAAGTTCAGACACTATATGTTGGCTCACCAGATAAAACTCATTGCCAAGATAGATCCTCTCAAGTATCATCTTTCCAAAGCAATGCTTACGGGGCAAACAAATAAATGGGTCATGATCCTAATAGAATACAATATTGAGTATGTAGAACAGAAATCCATTGAAGGACAAGTAATTGCAAACCAACTAGTTGAGGCATCGATATATTCAGAAAACCCATTGATTGATATCAAATTTCCCTGATGAGTCAATCTTTAACCTAAGTGTAGCAGATCACTGGAAAGTATATTTTGATGGATCCTACACACAACATGGGTCAAGAGCAAGAGTCTTCTTTATTATACCACAAAGAGATTGCATACCCAAGTCATATAAGTTGTATTTTCCTTGCACAAACAACATTGTAGAATATCAGGCTCTTGTCATAGGACTCAGGATAGCAATATAATGGCAGATCATGGCACTACAGGCCTATGCAAACTCATAGCTTATCATCAACAAGGTCAATGATGAATACCAAATGAAGGATGACAAGCTGACCCCATACAAGAAATGGATCTAGAAACCCTCAAAGAATTCTTCATTGACATTACGTTTGAGAAAATACCGAGGGAAAATAACAGAGCAGTGGATACTATGGAAACAATCAGATTGCTATTGGATATCCTATGCAATATCCATAAACATGAATTCCTAGTAGAGCAGCTTCTCATACCAACATTTGAGGCACCAGAGTCTGAATTCGTGTGTGAAATCGGTGGTCCTAGTGATCCTCAAGTGGTATCATGAAATTTACACCTACTTAAAAATAGGAGTCCTCCCCACTGATATCACCCCAAACCATAAAAGAACATTTGTCAAAAATTCATCCTGCTTTGTTATCTTAGAAGACACCCTATACCGTAGGAGTATCGAGGGAACCTTGTTACGATGCCTTAATCCTACAGAAGCTTTGACTTCCTTAACCAAGGTACACAATGGAAATTGTGGGTCACATTCAAGTGGTATGACCTTGGCTAAGAAACTTCTGAGGACTAAGTGCTACTGGCCTACAATGGAGAGGGAAGCTCATGACTATATTTGAAAATGTGTACAATGTCAACATCATGGGGATCTCATCTGTGCACTAGCTTAAGAACTCCAACCGATCATAACAACTTGGCCCTTTTCACAATGGGGGCTTGATCTCATCGAAAAAATCACACCCACCTCGTCCGATGGACACAAGTTCATTATCATTGCCATTGATTACTTCACAGAGTTGGTAGAGGCCATTCCCATGACCTATATTATAGGGAAGTAGATTTCAAAATTCATCCTGCACTACCTTATTTTCCGCTATGGTGTCCCACAAGCCATTATATCAGATAATGGGACACCTTTCAAGAACCAGGATATTCAAGAGCTATGCTAAAAATTCAATATCCAACATTGCTTCTCCACCCATATTATCCCCAAGGTAATAGCCAAGCTGAGGCTATGAATAAAACCATCTTGAAAATCCCAAAGAAAATAGTCAATGAAGTTGGTTATGACTGGCACCTACAACTGAATCCTACCTTATGAGCCTACTGAACAAGTATTTGCACACCTATAGGTACAACCCCTTTCTCCCTTATCTATGCATCAGAAGCCATCCTTCCCATTGAGATCAAGCTCTCATCCTTAAGAATATCATTGCAAAATCTCATTATAGATGAAGAATATTGAGTGTCACAATTGAATGAGCTAGAACTACTGGATGAGTAGTGCATGGACACTTTGAACCATCTACAGGTGTACCAGAACCATCTCAAGAGGAGATGCAACAAGAAGATCAGGAGTCAAACCTTTCAAGTCAGAGAGCTTGTATTAAATGAAATCAAAAAAATGTGACAAATCTAGATAGCAAGGGAATTTTGAACCCAATTGGTTGGGAACCTTCATCATCATAGCAAGTTATAAATCAAGAGCATATTAGCTATGAACACCCAAAGGTGAGCCTCTGTAGGAGCCCATCAATAGCTCCCATCTCAAAAAAAAATATTCCTAAGCTTTCAAGGTATAAATCAAAAATACAAAAAAATAAAAATCTAAAAAAAAAAATAGAAAAAGGATTGAAAAAAATAAAGAAAAGTCTTAGTGAAAACCACACTTGTGGTGCTTTGGAAAGTACCTTGTGAAAATCCCAGCAATAAAGTGCCTCTATGTAAATAAGCACTTTCCATACACCATGATTCTATACTTGTTCTCAAGATCGCTCATCCACCAACACGAGACATTGATCCTTCCTCAGCACCATTAAAAACCGTGATCATCATAGTTTGATCCCATAGTTTTACGTTCCTCCTGTAAGATCATTTCTGCAATATTCCTATACTAATTTGTTCGGCCATATCATAGTCTATTACCTCATCGCTAGTATGTTCCTATACCTAAAATTGATAGATTTGTGTATATCTTGAAATCTTCCCAAACAGAAAATCCAAAAAATATCATAAAATTAGAAAATCCAAAAACATCATAAAATTAGAAAATCCAAAAAAATTCAAAAAACTAAGAAAATCCAAAAGTTCATCCAAAACATATCAAAATCCCTAAAATGGGTCAAAAAGTCAAAAAAGGTCAGAAAATAGAGTCGTCTTGTCAAACTATAGGTCTCTGAGCTCTGAACGTAGGTAAGGCCATCATCAATGTGCCCTCGAGACACATTAGGTCAGTCCTTTAAGAGTCTGTCATAATCAACTGGCAACCATTTGTTCATATCTCATCAATAAACGAGTCTATGTCAATCGAACTACGTGGTCTTTGTGTGTATAATGTAGGCAAGGCTAATCTTTGATCAGCCCCCGAGGCCCTTAGGATAGGTCTTTATGTTAGGCTCTTAGGAAAAATATTAGAAAACACAAAAACATTAGAATGTGAAAATCAAAACATTTGTAAAACATCTTGAAAATACCAAAAACTGCCTCAAAACATAAAAAACATCCAAATATTTGAAAAAATCCATCCATCCCATTTTGCATTCACCTGCAATAAACATCTTCTCAAAATAAATGATTGTCATCTTCAAACTTTGGTAAAACAATTGGAAATAAGTCTAGCAGGTTACAAGTGAAAACTCAATTGTCTAGTTCTCAAATCTAGGTAAGTAGGTAAACAAGTTGGTCAACTCTTGGTATTAATAGCCTATCATCCAATTAGTCTCATTATCATCTAATAACATCATGTCCTAGGATGCATTCTTCCTACAATAGACATCAACATCAGGCATCACCCTAGTTTAGTCTTGGCTAGAGGTATGAAGAACATTGGCTTGTTTGTGTACTTGATCTGTTCTTTTTTTTTATTTATCTTATTGCGCTCA
Source organism: Sequoia sempervirens (assembly GCA_007258455.2). NCBI lineage: Eukaryota > Viridiplantae > Streptophyta > Pinopsida > Cupressales > Cupressaceae > Sequoia > Sequoia sempervirens. Next base: position 159,326 of record VDFB02053139.1, read on the forward strand.
TTCCAATGACCTCTTGATGATTTCTAATCAAAATGATTTAGAGAGAAAGTAATTTGGCATTGATCATTATCTTTTGTTTAATGTGCTTGTTGGATATTCTTGTAATATAACCTTGGTCATGCTAATTTTGTTCGTTTTGTAGGGAGGGTGTTTTAGATGCCTTATTGACTATTACATAGGAAATATTTTCTTTTCTATGTTTTGGTCCAAGATGTTTGAAATGTCTTAAGTACATCCTAATAAGGTTTTGTATGCTAGGTATGAATAGGGTACTCCTATCTGATTGTCAAGTCAAATTCCATCTCACTAGGTACAATGCCATCCTATATTTCTATACCTTGATGCATCGTATCTATGTGTGTTATCAAAAATAAGGAAATTTATTCTCTTTACATCCCCAATGCCTCGATAAGAAATACACCATCATCATTCATCATCATATCTAATAAAGTCTCGACGTCTCATACACTTGTTGGACTTCTGCATCTTCTCATAATCAAGGGTTGATCCCTCTCATTCTTCTATCCTCTTCCATGCTAACATGCTATCATGTCATTCATTACAACTGTAGACACACAAAATTGGCATAATGCATTCGATTAGGTCATATTCATCCATTCAGCAAATAAATCAAGTTTATTTATCAATCTCCTAAAGTCATCAGTTTAAATTAAATAAATCAACTTGATCCTAACATCACCCTCCTTGATTAAGTAAAACAATCCTTTATTTAGTTAAGTCTGAAATCACCTTTCATCCCTTTTTTATTTAAATAAATCAAAATATTCAAGTCAAATGGGTCAAAGCATCTAATCATCATTAAGTTAATCTAACCCTGATTAACCTAATCTAATCACCCATCACATCCTCTAGCTTTTCCCACTTGCACCAATAAATCATTTTAATTCATTTATAAATCAGCATTTTCCATCAACATGGCATCTTTGAGGAATATTCCCTCAAGTTTGAATTCAAAAACAAGTGGACATGTACATCCAACAAAGCATTTATGATCTCTTACATGGCTCTTACATGTCTCTTGCACAAGTCAAACTCAGCATTTACTCTCAAATTCAAATTTGAAATCTCCCCCACTTTGGCACATTGACCAAAATGTACGCATTCCTCATCCTATCACAAGTTGACAAGTGGCTCCATCTCATTGGCTAGATCTTTATCCCACATTGCTCTTTCATAAGCATTCTTTAAACTTGAGAATCTTTAAATAAAGGCTTCATCCTTCAAGAAATCCTCCACAATCTATGCAAAGTTACTCTCTTCAATTTGAGTGCTAATTTTTCCCATTCGTTATCTTGATCATCAATATATCATCAACATAACTTGGAGCTTATCAAAGGATTGGGAAATGGCTTCTTTCCATAGTAGCACCAATCCACTACATTATGAGATAAGATTTATTTCATGTTTTATATGCCTTAGTTTGTCTTGTAATTTGTTTGCATTTTAAAGCATGATTTATTATTTCATAGGAATCTTGGGTTTGCTTGTTTTGAGCTGACTAACCAAGCCAATGGTGGTCATTATTTGAAGAACATACAAATATGGGGTTCACAACAACATCATGCATCCACAAATTGTCAGCATACTGCATATCATACATATCATAATAATAGGAAGCATCATTCATCTCACATGCATCACATCATCATTTACAATGTTTTGGATAATATAGATTTGTTATTCTAAGCATCTTAAAAACATCTCATTTGCATCATCATCATAATATAGATATGTTAGTCTAACCATCCATATGTCCATCTTGAACCTTTTTGTCCTGAGATTGACCCTAAAATTGAACTTTTTGCCCGATCTCTCGAGGGGGCAGTCTACCAGTGTACTTTCCACGAGGGCAACATTGTGGCATCCAAAAAAATCTATAAATTTTTGAATTTTGATCTTGGCAGTGTTATTCTTTGAAACAAGGCAACTGGTATATTGCTTCAAATAGGGGGAAAATGTAGAGACTTCTGATATTATGCATTTTATTTCAATCAAATATCATCAAATTATTCTATTAATCAAGTAACTAAGCTCATTTGATTAATTCACTTTCTACTAACTAATGTCATCTCTTTTAATTAAATAAATCAATATATTTAATTAAAATCCAAATGCTCTAACGTCCTCTCATTTGATTTAAATAAACCCAAACATTTAAATTAAATTTCATAAATTAGCTAATTTCATCCAAGTTGATTAATCCTAAATTAATTAACTCCTAATACTAATCCCTCATTTCTCTAGCTTTTGACTCAACCTTGGTCAAAGCAACCCCATGGTCAACTACCCTAGTTGCACATGGAAATCAATTTCTTTAATTAACTGAATACCTTATTTTCCCTCACAAGGCATATTCCCAAGGAATATTCCTTCATTACTCCACTTATTTGACTTTCTTTCCCAAACCATTTCCCTCCAAAATATCTCAACCATATTCATTTAATGCCTCTTACAAATGCATTAATCTCTCTTACACCACTCAAATCCTCAACTACATGCATTAACCATGCACATTCTCCAGAATGTACTCTACCTTCCTCCACTAGCCATGTGACAAGTGTCACAATATCATTGGCTCTTCTTTAGTCCCACATTCCTCCCATCTCTGCATTCTTCAACCCTTCAATCTATAAATAGAAGGCCACAATCATCCACAAGAACATCCACAATCTGAGTATTTCCAGTATAGGCATATTCATCATCTTGCATTTCATCACATTTTCAAGGCATTTTCATTATCATTTTGCTTATCAAGGAGGTGGGAAAGGGCATCCCTTTCATATCAAAGGAGCACCACTTCCACTATGGGATAGGTATGATTCATGTTTTCATATGCTTTTATTTAGATTTTCTTGTTTCCTTGGTTGCATATTTAACATGATTAAGTATTTCATAGAGATGTTTGATTTGCTTTGCTTTAATTGACTAACCATGCTAATATATGTCAAGTTTTAAGCATTTGTAGATTTTACATCTACAATTTGAAATCCCTAGGAAAGAAACATAATTTTGGCTTTCCATTGTAATTTTAAATATATGTTACATTATGATATCCCTTGCATAATTTCACTTTTGTGGGGATGTAGGACCCAAAGGAACTAGGAAACCAAGGACAAGTTATAATGTCTATAAAACTTATTAAATTTTGAAAAGCTTAACCTCTCCTAAGGAAATCTTAAATTACTAGGCCCATTGAATTCAAAATACCTCATTACAATATTTCACAAAGGTAGTTTTAAATAAAATTATTTCAAATGAACACCCTTAGACAATATTTTGGTATAGGGATCCAACTAGAGATTTCTCATATTAGTTATCAATAGTGGGTGAGATAGGGTCAAATCCATAAATAGGAATAAAGCATAGAGAAATGAGACATGTTAAAATAGGGTGGCAACACCTAGAAAATGATTTTTTTTTGGAGTAATACAAGATGCATTCATTTGAGAACATATATATAGAGAGATTTACACATTCTTATGTGGGGATCAAGACATTTGTAAATTTTTATCTTGTATTAAATGGTTTCCTATTCATATAACATTCCTCGATTACATCTTGTAGTTAAGAACAAGACAAATAAAATGATAAATCAAGTATTTCATAATTTACACTAAATAGCCACAAAAAAATTAATCAAGTACAATTTATAAATATTAAAGAAAAATCAGCAAATCTTGGGAAAGTTGTTTCCACACACACACACACACACAGTTTGCATTGTCCTAATTAAAAAATATGTATGTAGAAGCAAGCAAGAAATAATTTTAAAAAAAATTCGTAAACTACATTTGTAAATGCAATTATTATAAGTATAGATAGTGTACAACATCATTCTCGTGTTATTATTAAGATTTAAACCTTTTAGATATAATACTTCAATTTAATTTCATAAATTTCCCAAAAAAAATTAAAACATCTATAAAAAAAACTAAATATAAAAATGATAAATGTAATGTCAAAAACATTATATAAAAATATTAACTATTTTCCATTTATATATTTTTATAATATTAATGAAAGATTGTAAGATATTTACACAAGAATTAGTTTGCTAAATATTGATGTGTAAATATCTATTTTTAAAGATTAATTAATTTAATAATCAAAAGTAAATTTTGACCATTAGTGGATCAGAGTTAAAAAAAAATTGGGGGTGGAGTGAGCATGGAGGTGGCAGATATTCAATGGGTGGTAGCTAATGGCTCTTCTCCCCTAATACATGCAGATGAACATGAAATGTTTTCACCTTACTGGAAATGTAAAACTATGATATGTTTTCACCTTATTTGGAAATGTACGACTTGTACGACATACAACTTGTATTTTGTTACGACTTTTAAGCTTGCATGGTTGTACTAATCGACAACGCAAAAAGCAATCAAACAGAACACTGGAGTAGCAATGGCATTGTCTACGAAAATAAACTGATGGGCCTCAATTATATTTAAAGAAAATCACAAGTTGTAGAAAAGGCTAGGACCAAACAAGATCCCCATTTTTCCAAAACAGAGATGCATACAATTCGCTCCCTTCCGTATCCTCGCTTGACAAACTAAACTCACTCTCCATCCTCTCATCGCCGTATTCACTGTGTTCTATGCTGTTCAATCCAAGACCCATCATTAATACGTCTTGATCGTTGGCATAACCAGGCAGGTCTTGTGTTAAAATACATGGATCTTGTACTGCAAAATTATTAAGGTCTTGGGCAGAATGCTCCGGAGTTTTATCATCGCCTGTCGAGTTTTCCCCATTCCCAGCGGCAGCAGGAGCAGGAAGAACGGGCTTATGGCCTTGGCGTCCCAAGGCCACATGACGAAGCAGCTTGTTCCTTGTCGAAAAGCTGAGGGCGCAGGAGCAGCGCCATGTGCTATGCCCGCACTTGTTTCCGTGAGTTTTTAGATCTCCCACGAAAGAAAACTCCTTTCCACACTTGTTGCAGGAATACATTTTGGCGCAGTGGCTTCTTCTGTAATGGTTCCGCAGGGATACCATGGATTTCAAGAGCTTGAAATTGGGATGACGCCTGTTGTGTCTGCAGCCTTGGAAAGGGCACGAATAATATGATCTTCTGCCCTTGGGCCTGCTACATGCAAGGGCTTCCTTGCTTTTGTATTGTTTGCCGTGCGATCGCATGTGAATGCGTACATTCCCGTCTCGCCGGAACTCTTTCCCACAGATGCTGCACAAATGGCTGTGTTCTGCAAGAATGTCGGCCTCTTCCATTTCTACAATATCTTCTTCGCCTGCAAGACTCAAACGTTGATATTGCAACAAAACCGATGCAGATGTGGCGATTACCTGGCACATGGACGAAATGAGGGCCGAATTCGGTTGATGGCTTTCGCTTTGCAAGGATTGCTCCACTTTCTCGGTTTTCTCCCCAACCCAAGAAAACCCAGAAGTCAGAGCAAACAGTTTTGTTTCCTCTTCACTGTTATGTCCCAACACAGATTTATCATCATCTTTACCACAGACGGGTTGCCAAGAGTGTTCGCCCTTTAAGATCTCGCTGTTTACTGTTTCTTCTATAACTTCCATGACATCCCCTAAATCGTTGAGAGCGGACTCGCTGAAATCTGCGTGATCCAAAACAAGCCAAAAACAATTGTTTGGGCCGCGCAGGCTTCTGGAAGGCACAAAAGCGAATGTAATAGTATTTAAAAAGAAAAAACAATGGGGAACTCGTAATAAACGAGATGCCGCTTCGCATACAAAAATGGTGAGTAAATAGACAGAAAACCTACCACCGATCAGCTTGTTTTGAACACTGGTTTCTCTTTTCCGCAGAGTGCGGCGAAAAAAGCTACCATTTCATTAGAATATTATATGACCTTGTGGAGTTGGACGTTCGACCTTCAAATCGAAATCATCTCCACGTCAACGAGTGGACATCTCCCGTATATAATAGTGTCTCATTAAGTAGGATACCATAAGCGAACGTAACAATATGGCATTTTATAATTAAAATAAGATTAATGTTAACTTCTCCATTACGTTAATATTTTTTTAGTCAGTGCCTCTGCGTTATTCCAGGCTTTATCATTATTCCTTAATCATTGACCTCTACCAATACTTCCTTCACTCAAACTACAGGCTTAAAAAAATCCATTTACTAATTTTCATTTTAAAACAGATCCTTCAGATCCCTTCAAACTACCAATTTCAGACTCCTGAAAAGAAACATTGAAGCTGTCATTCTCATGAACACTTTATGCCTTGAACAAATGTGCAAGAAATGGTAAGGAAACAAGAAGAAGGAACAACAGATTGCGTAGGATAAAAGGCAAATAAAACATCCTTAAACTAGAAAAAGGTTCGTCAACGAGCATCTCCTCTTTCTGAGGAGTGCGAAGATAATGTATCGGCTTCTCCTATATCGGAACAGTGTTCGACCTTGCCTCTTTTGTTTGGTTTGCTAACGTTGCAGACTCTGAGTTGGCCTTTTTTTTTCTTTTTCTTTTTTGAATGCTCCCCCACAGCCTCTTCTTCTTTCTTATAGTCCTTCATCTGCTGCTCGTCTCTTCAGGTGCTCCAGTGGCTTCTGAAGTCTCTACGCCTGGGCTTTCAGTTCGACCCATTTAACAGCTTGATATGCCCCTGGGAACTCCCTTCTACCGACAACTGACCCAAGAGACCCTTCCATCTCTTTTACTCTTTCCAATAATATCGGTCAATGAGTTTGACTCAAAACTACACGGTTGAATCCTGATAGCAATATCAAAATCTCATTCTGTTATTCTCTTATTTTCTCTTTCTTTTTTCCTCCGGAACGCCCTCTAAGAAACAATTTTAAAGTGAGCTAAATTATATTGGAAAAGTCGACACTGGGGATGGAAGCTATTCATGGGTTTGGTTGTGGTTATGGTTCTTATTTGTTTCTCTCCTCTTATTATGCTAAAGCATCTTTGATGTATGGAATATTTGTCCATAGATATGTTACCTTCAAGCTTGGGATCTTGATTTTTATCTGAAGGTCTGCTTAAATCAAATTATTTTATGTGGATATAGTTTTAATCTTATGTTGACATTTCATCTTTATGTGAGATTGTTGGTTCGTAATAGCCAATGTATTGGTGTAAATCTATCTTTGATAAATTTGGAATCTTCAAGGGCATTTATGTACTTGTGTTGAGGTGGATCTTATTTAGCTTTTGCTTGAAACTATTGAACTCTCAAGGTCAAGGTTTAACCTTTCTCAAGTAGTTAAGTATCTTAACAAACTATTCAATTCTCTTTTTTTCCTGATGATGGATCAAGAGTGTGATCTGAAACGTTGATGAAAATTTCAACACAATTAAATATTGAAAATATATTTACCAATAATTTGGATTGTGGGAACACAAAATAGCAAATACAGGACAATCTAAACTCAAAAAAAATTGGAACAAAATTGGGGGATAAAAAAGGATCTAACAATTATCAATTGGGCCAAGATTCTTAGTAGAAGGTTGAAAATTTGGATTCCTCCTTCTGATGGTTGGATTAAGCTTAATTTCGATTATTGTTCTAAAGGTAATCTGGGAGAAATTGTTGGAGGACTTATAAGAGACCACAGAGGCCTTCTTATTGAAGGATATGCTAAATCCTTGGGTATTTGTAATAGTAATGAGGCAGAGACAATTATTGTTTGGTGGGGTATGACAAAGGTTAAGGAAAGGGGATTTAACAAAGTGGTTATAGAAGGTGACTCCAACTTGATCATAGGCATTCTTAAGGAAAATTCTATCATCACATGGATAATTAAGAATCTATTGGAAGACTCAAAAAAGATGATTGAGAGCCCCAACTAGTATAGGTTAATTCATACTTATAGAGAAGGAAACAAAGCAATAGATGTTGCTTCCAATGAAGAGCTTTCCTATTTGCAATGGGTAAGTTGGAATTATGAAGACTTCCTCAAAAAATAAAAGATATAATTTCAAAAGAATGTTGGAGAATTAATAAAATGGGGATCAATTCCAATTATATTTAATCTATTTTTGCCTATGGCTACAACAATTGTCTATCAGGTTCTCTTTCTTGGTAATTGGTGGCCTTCCAAGGCTATTAACTTAATTATCTCTACTTTAAGAGCTCAAGATGTTATGGAAAGGAAAGTCTCCAAAAGATTTTCATAAGCTAGGATTTTCCTTGCCTAATGATAGAAATAATCTTTATCACATGACTTTTATCAAAATTATTATCATTAAGTTGTACAGTTCAAAAGGTGGTAGCGATGAAATGCATACGATGAAGGGTAAAGTTTGCATCATGAATTTAAGAGGAAGAAGCAATAATATTTTTTTAATAATTGTTTTTGGAATATTAAATGGGATGCCCTCCTAATGATTAATAAGATTTTGCTAGGTTGTCACTATATTTATCTAAGCTCTAAGGGCATGCTTAAAAAAGTGGCTATCATAATTCTGCATGGCAACCTAATTGCTCACATGAGCCTAGATTCTAATTTTTCGATCATCTTGTTTAAGCATAAGATGAACAATTCAAAAGGTGTACTATGGCTCTCATCATGTAAAGGACAAGTGGAGTGATTTCCTGAAATCCCATTTAAATGGGTTGGATCAATCATTGAAACATGTTTATCCTTCTTTTTTTATGGTTACCAAAAAAAGCTTCAACTGTACTTCTTTTCTGGTTTACATCTACTAGTGTGGTGAGTTTTAAGTGCCTTGAAGTCCTTTGTGAAGGTGGTCGAAGTGTGTTGGGTGGAAAATGCATGGGCCAAGGAAGTGCTCAAAACCCTTATCGTGTGTTCCCCTTAAGAAAAATATGGATCTGTGGAGGATTTTCGAGGAAGCTAGCATTACACCCTTCTTCCTAGCATTACTAGTTTTTTTGTTGTACACCTTATTGCCATTACCATACTTCCCCTCAAAACTACATCTCAACATATAATCCATTATTTTGCATTTGACTTAGTAAAATATATACCCTTTAATTGTTGGTATAAATAGTGGCATTACCTATCTAGTTAGCTTTTAGCCTAGTTAGGAAAGTCCTATTCACACTAGATAAGTCTACACTTAAGAGACCTTTTGTAATTTTGTCTCACTTCATGTGGTTGATACATATGTACTTTCCTTTTGAGACACCTATCACATGCACACTTTACACATGCTCACACACTTGTCATGTGAGCTTACAAGTCGTGCATATTTGGAAGGGTAGTCAAAGTTTCACTCCTATATTTTTCATTTCCTCATCCTTGCCTTTATAAGCAAGGATCTTTTGTACATTTTTATCTTATACCTATGATATTTTCTCATCTTGCATATTTTTGTTTGTGGATTGTTTTGAGTATGCAAGTATATATTGGATACTCCAATATTAATTGTATTATAATATCTCACAAAGATATAAAGATAATATTTTATATCCAACATCTTTTTCTTTTGAATTGAAATTTGTGTGCATGTCAGAAAAACAAATGCAAGTAAATGATTAAAAATATTTGTATGAACACTTCAAGATTCTTTTGGAGTAGTCTTCTGAACTAATTTACGGGGCTTTAATTCATAATTGTTGTCACTAATTTTCCTTAGTAATAATTTGGAAGGTTCTTTAATTGTAACATACTTCATTATATTTCCATAATGGTATTGTTATTTCTTGTTGTAATACCATTTTCCTAGGGGGTATTATAAAAATAAGAGAAATATTTTTAAATGGATTCTTTTGCTTTATATATTTTAAGTATTTTGAGATAGTACCACCTTTATTTTTTTAATATATACTTTAAATTATTAAATCATTCAAATGCTTCAAATATTCTCTTAAGAAAATATATCCATTTGTGGTGAGAAATTTCATCAGTAAAAGTTAAAAAATAAAAAATAGTATCCAAGGATTGCTCTTGCATATCACCATAGATATTAGCATGTACAAGCTCAAGAGGATCTTTTTCCCTCCATGATTTATTCACCATAAAACTATCTTGGTGTTACTTTTCAATTGCATGCTTTAAGACAAAATTATTCTTTTGCTTGATTTTTTATAAATATTCTCACCATATTCTTCTTGTGAAGAAAATTCAATCCTTGAATATTCATATTTTTATAACATTGGTGTTATAATCAAGAATAATCTATGGTTGCTATAAGAGTATGCACTTTAGTGAAAACAATGTGAAATGAAATTACCTATTCTCTATTATTGAAGCTTACACTAAAAGATGATAACTAGTAGATTTATCAAATATTTTGTAGTAGTCTTTTTAATTTTTTCTACAAGTAGCCTAATACTTAAAAGATTATGTTATAATTATATCAAATATAAAGTATCATGAATATAATCAGATCCTTGCTTAGGCTTTACACTAAGAGCATCTTTTTCCATTACATCAACTTCTTTGTCATCACCAAACTTTAATTGAATTATCACAAATTCATATAATTTGAGAAAGAGATATACTTATCTATAATATGATTTGAGCAACTACTATTGAAGAACCACACATCTTTGTGATGCTATTTTGCTAAGTTATGTGTAGAGAATGTAGTGTATTTTGCATATTTAAAAGACTCTTCAATATAGCCAACTCTTGAATTATTTACATTAGATTTTTTTCTTTCTACACTCACACTCGCAATGTCCATAACATTCACAATACCTACATGGGATACTTTTGTGATCCATAGAGCTACTTCATTTTTCTCCATTACTTCTTCCTACTCTCCCTCTTCATCTATCACATCTTCTATTAGTAAGTGACACTCATTGAGATTTATTTGATTGAGAAGAAGTAAATTTTTCTTCAATTCTTATAGTAAACTAGAAATTTGGTAGAAAAATTTTCATAGAATTTTTCATACTCTCTTTATAAGATTGCAAAGAACTTGTCAATTTTTCCACTATGAATGTGATTAGATCTTTTGTTTCTTTAGTGACTATCACCACTTATCAAATTTTAGAAGAAAAAATCTTAAAATCTTCTCAATAATCTTCTAACCTATTAAGACTCCCTTTATGCCCTAAGCTAGTTGAGAGTACATTGAGTTTTTGTGATAAAATATTGAATGGATTTAGCTTCTTTCATTCTTCAATTTTCAAAATTTCTTCTAAAAGTTTAAAGTCTTACTAATTAACTTTGTCAAATATTTGGTATGTAATTTACAAAGCCTCATATGCATCCTTTGATTTTGTGAAGCCAGCAATATGAAAAACAATATATATATACAATGAGGTTGAATAGTGAATAGAGCATGATTGTCCTTTTTTATATTTTTAACTAAATACATTCATTCGTTGTCAAAACACTAAAAGCATTCTAATATGCAGGTTTAGTGTGCCCTACTTCCACTAATTCCTAGAGATCTTAGGACAATAACAAGGTCTTGATTTCAATTCTCTATTATTCATAGCTTCCTCTTATAAATAGTGGAAGCTAGAATAGTAAACTCTAGTAAACTCTTGTCATTAGCCATTTAGATAATGATTTGAAAATAACTACTAAAATTTCTACAACCTATTCAAATACCAATTAAAAAATTTGAAGACAAAATGATAACATCTTTTACCATATAATGAATCAAAAAATATTGAAAAAATATATACCAAAAAAAAATTATTATATCAAAATGATTATTTTTATTGAATAATATAATATTACACAACATTAAATTCTGCAGCAATTACATACAATTTGCTAAGAATTTAAAAAACTAACCATACAAGATTTTTTTTTTAGACTGCAAGAATCGGTCGGGTATACATCCCCCTATAAACTGCAGTGTGCCTGGTAAACTTTTTTCATGTGACCGATGATGTTGGCGACGTTGGTGCGACACGCCCTCTGGTACCATGGAGCTGATGGGGAGACTAGACCTCGTGACCTTTTGCTTGCAACAGAATGTTTTAGCCAATCAAATTAGACCCACCGCCCCATATTAACTATAGAGGAATTGAATAATAATAGAAAAAATATTACATACTACATAAAACATGAACAAAATAAATGATAAATAATAAATATGCACGAAAAAAGTAATAACAAAAGCATACAACTAAAAATAAATCATATAAATTTAAGTTTCCATTGATCATGCATGCCTAGCAAACTGCAACCGTTGAGCACGCAGTGAATGTGTGCCTTCAGCTTTAGAAGAGGCAAATGATACCATCTACTGTTTCCAACTTCCATGACTTCATCAGCTGACCCACTAAACTCTGCCTCTTCCAAAACAACAAAATGATTGTTTATTTGCTTGGGCAAGGCAAGCTCGTGGAAGCCACGAATTTAAGAATAAAAATATGTCATGCGAATTGATGTCCCATGAGAAGATCCCGCTCAGTATAGATAAAATATTTTAAAGTCGGTAAATACGAATGCAGTGACGAAATAGAGCATATACGTCCAATACTGTGGGCCTATCCACAGCTTTACCAGCTACCATCTCAAGGCCATTTTTTATTGGATAACTCAGCAACTTAATACCCCTATTTTTTTAACAAGTACAAAACGATGCACTTGTTATTTAGAATCCTAATCCTTTTAACGCAGTTATGTGCTGATTTGAATTATAGAGTTTATTAATGGCTTCTCTCTCATACTCATCTATATATATCTTCCTAATTTATTGATTTGTGTACCCTTTATGTGGTAATACAATTATTTCTTCTAACTATTTATGTGGTGCATCTTCTCCCTTACCCACCTACCCTTCCTCTTCCAATGGTCCCTCCAAATCTCATCATAAGGTATATGTCATCACTCTACATGTAGTTACCATGTTAGTACTTGTAGTATGAGCCCATTGCTCATGGTTCACTCATTCTAGTCTCTTGCCTACCTCCTCTTCCACTAGTCTCCCACTCACCTTTCATTCACCATTTTTTATTCATCCACTAGTGTCATCCCTTCATCATAACTTCCTATGTGCCTTATATTTTGTCCTTTCATCCATCTGGTTTCATATGCTTACTTCTTATTTTGCATCCCATTTATACCATCTCTACTATCACCCATGCTACTACTACCATCACTATCCCCACTTCCACCCTTCATGCACTTGTAAAATTCTAGATAGAGTTGATAAAAAATTCAAGATTGTATTGCATAGGGGACACTTTGTTATTACTTTTGTAGCACCTCACTTTGATTTTTACCATGTAAAGGCAACCCTAGTACTCATTTGCACTTGCATGTAATGCAACTTTCATAGACTACACTTATGGTGAAATTTTTTTGGATACATTATTTCTTTGATGTGTTAAATATTATGTTATTTAATGATTCTATTCTTTGATTACCAATGCTATCCACTCTTTTGATTATCTAGCTATAAATCCCTAAGTGGATAGGGTTAGATCATAATATTATTTTAGATTTATTTAGTGTGCTCAAGGTTCTAGTGAATGTATCAATAATTACATTATCCAATATCAATACATCTCATGTGCTAGAATGAAACACCATCTCGTTGATAATAAATTGTAAAGTATTTTTGTGCAATCCTTATTAACCTCCTATCTAAGATAATGTATTATTTAGGGTTATGCTTCTTTCATGTAACTTCATTATTA